>OZ023260.1:433401-618036 GCA_964007305.1 Netelia melanura
TGGCCGTTACTATTCGCGGTCGAAGCATGAAGTCCATCCATTTGATGACCGTGTCCTCAACTCGGAAGTCCCTCGCTGCTTCACAGATCGCGTCGAAAGATGTATTGTCGAATGCCCCTTCGACGTCCAGGAAGACGCATAGAGTAGCCTCCTTTTTGCTAAGCGCGCCTTCAATCTCCCGGATCAGGCCATGGAGTGCCGTCTCTACGGACCTGCCCGCCTGGTACGCATGTTGGGACAGGTGCACTGGCTCTCTCACCAGCGCCCCGTCTCTTATGAATCTGTCAACGAGTCTCTCCATGGTCTTAACCCATTAACGCCGAAGCGAACACATTTTTTCGGTAATAATTGGGCTCGAAACTTAATAGGAAAAATGATGTGACTATAATTTAAAACCATGTAATAAACTATTTTCGGGTGTGCTCTTTCGATTTCCAGTGTCAAAATTGCATTTTGACAAGACTGAAAAAAATATGGCGGATTTTAAGGCAAAAAGTACCGAAAATTACGAAATATATCATTTTCACATTTTTTTTTTTAGTTAAAAAAATGCTCGGACTGAATTCTAACTATGATTAACGGTGATCGGAATGTCTAAAGTGCAAGGAAAATTTTTTTTAACATACCTCCAATGATTATAACCTTTCCAAAATGGCGGATATAACACGAAATTCAGTAAAATTTAACATTTTCTTTGATAATTTTTCCAGACTCAAATATAAATTAATTACTGCTTATCAAAGTATATTTTTGTGTCGAATACAACATTACAGCATAGTTTTCATGTATTTTTCCGTACTTAATTCAAGATGGCGGCAAAAAATGTGAGAAATTATGACTTTTTTCGTAATCAGAAGTAACATAGTTTCTAAATTTATTACTTTTAAGCATTTTTTCATAATTTGAAAACCTTCGAATCCGGACGTGGCAGCAAATTTTGCAAATTAAAGATGGCGGATCCAATATGGCGGATTCACTTTAAAAATGTTGCAATTTTCTAATAAAAAAAATACTATCGTTATTTTCATAAAATTTACAAAGGAAAGTATTCTTGACAAATTTGACGCAGGATGCGTTGTTTTCGAGAAAAAAAATCATCAAATCAGTCAAATATCTGTAATATTTAGCTCCCAATATGTTTGCAATGCATATATATACTACATATTGACACAATATGGATTAGGTTATGTTTTTGAACACAATTCTATTTCGCATTGTACTCTTAGCATCACCCAGAGACAACGGCGTGGACGTGGTAGAATTTTGCCTCCTTCGGGGTGCTTGATTATCGTGAGTCCCCTTGCCTCTCACGGGTAAATGATGCCTTTTAATGTCTTTCTTTAAAACATTTCTCACAGAATCTCAAATTGCATTTTTTACACAAAATTCTTGTTCTTATTGGGCAATTTGAACAGGTTTTCAGTGCATCTATGCGAGATCTTTCATGTGGTTCATGGCGAAATATTACAGATATTTGACTGATTTGATGATTTTTTTTCTCGAAAACAACGCATCCTGCGTCAAATTTGTCAAGAATACTTTCCTTTGTAAATTTTATGAAAATAACGATAGTATTTTTTTTATTAGAAAATTGCAACATTTTTAAAGTGAATCCGCCATATTGGATCCGCCATCTTTAATTTGCAAAATTTGCTGCCACGTCCGGATTCGAAGGTTTTCAAATTATGAAAAAATGCTTAAAAGTAATAAATTTAGAAACTATGTTACTTCTGATTACGAAAAAAGTCATAATTTCTCACATTTTTTGCCGCCATCTTGAATTAAGTGCGGAAAAATACATGAAAACTATGCTGTAATGTTGTATTCGACACAAAAATATACTTTGATAAGCAGTAATTAATTTATATTTGAGTCTGAAAAAATTATGAAAGAAAATGTTGAATTTTACTGAATTTCGTGTTATATCCGCCATTTTGGAAAGGTTATAATCATTGGAGGTATGTTAAAAAAAATTTTCCTTGCACTTTAGACATTCCGATCACCGTTGATCATAGTTAGAATTCAGTCCGAGCATTTTTTTAACTAAAAAAAAAAATGTGAAAATGATATATTTTGTAATTTTCGGTACTTTTTGCCTTAAAATCCGCCATATTTTTTTTCAATCTTGTCAAAATGCAATTTTGACACTGGAAATCGAAAGAGCACACCCGAAAATAGTTTATTACATGGTTTTAAATTATAGTCACATCATTTTTCCTATTAAGTTTCGAGCCCAATTATTACCGAAAAAATGTGTTCGCTTCGGCGTTAATGGGTTAAATGCACGGTGCTACCCCCGCGAAATCTTTACCATCTCGTGCTACCGTTGCGTATGCATCACCGTTTATTATTCAGACTGTGTCGTAGCTGTTGCGAAACAATGAGTCAAGACGCGTGCCCCCATGAAGACCCTGTTGAGAGGTCATTCGCAGGTACCTGGGTAGTAGATATAGTTCGGAAAGCCGTCATGTATGGTTATAAAGTATTAAACGTGAGTGAAATCTGGCAGTATGAGATAACCCAGTATAACCGCGATACACAGGAGGGCGGTCTTTTTGTTGAATACATCAACACGTTTCTTAAAATCAAACAAGAGGCCAGCGGCTGGCCCGAGAACTGTGTAGAAGACGAGACAGCTCAAGACAATTATATAGCTCCTTTCAAGGCCTCCGAAGGAATTGAGCTATGTCGCACTGCTATAACAAAAAACCCAGGTCTGCGTTCGGCAGCTAAACTGTGTCTTAATTCTTTTTGGGGTAAATTTGGGCAGCGCGAAAATTTACCTAAAACCGAAATAGTGTCGACCCGTAAAAAACTTATGGAACTACTAAACAGCTCTGAGCACGATATTACGGGCATACTGCCTGTTAATAATCACGTATTGTATGTTAATTACACAAAAACCGAAGACGCTGTAGTACCATCTAATATAGGAAACGCTGTAATTGCTGCATATACAACAGCTCAAGCCCGACAAAAACGTTACACCTATCTCGAACTGTTGGGTGAACGCGCCTTGTATTGTGACACCGATTCCGTTATTTACACAACGAAAAACGATCCTAAAGAGTACGAGCCGCCTACGGGTCAGCTTGTCGGTGATCTAACGGATGAGCTAAGCTCGTACGGTACCGGTAGCTATATTAGATCTTTCGTTTCGGGCGGCCCAAAATTTTATTCTTTCATAGTTCATACCCCTGGTGGTGTAGAAAGCGAGGTTTGTAAAGTTAAAGGAATAACTCTTAATTATGCAAACACCTCTCTGATAAATTACAGATCGATACGTTCATTCATAATAGGCGAGAGAGAGGATCCAATTGTGTTACGATTTGCTTCAATACGACGCACGCCGTTCCACCAGGTTGTTACACGGCCCGAAACGAAATCATGTATGCCGTTGAGCGTCAAGCGGAGACGTAATGGTGAATACAGTTGGCTCCCTTAGGGCTACAGAGTTTAATATCGTAAAATATTGTTGTTATTGTAAAATATTGTTATTATTGTAAAACATTGTTATTATTGTAAAATATTTATGGTGTTACTGCAAAATAAAAATCCGTATACACATGACGTGTGCTTTATATACACTGTTGTAATGAAAATACATTCATTCGTGCAGAAGGATACACGGTGGAAGCATCCTTGGACCTCCATGATCTGTGGCCCCACGGGCTGTGGTAAAACTTATTTTGTAAAAAAGTTTTTGAAATTCATTTTGCAAATGAATAGTGAGCCGTTCAAGAGAATTATTTTCTATTATTCCGAATGGCAACCAACATACACAGAGTATGGTAAATCGATAGAATTTCATGAAAGTCTGCCTCAGAGTGCCGATTACGCGAACGATCCGCGTGCAAAGCTCATAATAATTGACGATTTGGTGCGCGAGGCGTCGAACAATAGCGTTGTAGATCTTTTCACCAAAGGTAGTCATCATAAAAACCTGAGTGTTATTTTTATTACTCAAAACTTGTTCCATCAAGGACACGGTCAGCGCGATATTTCATTGAACGCCAATTATATTGTAATTTTCAAAAATCTTCGTGATCGAGCCCAAATCCAGCATCTCGCGCATCAGGTATATCCGGAAAACTCGCGGTTTCTGTAAGAGGCTTATCACGATGCAACGTCCGAACCGCATGGCTATTTGTTACTCGATTTGAAACAATCAACACCTGATAACTGTAGATATCGTACTTGTATTTTTCCCGATGACTGACACCCATCATTTTGTGTACACATCGCGGAAAACATTCAAAAGCAATAGCGGCACATGCGAATTACCAGTTCAACGCGCGTCATGACACCTAAAGCATCGTCGCGTCGCGAAAAATGTGTATCTATATTGAGCGCGTTTCAACAATCCTACACAGCACATCGTATATCTGATACGCGTAAAAAACAAACAAGTGCTAGTCACACCGTTTGTCAGTGTGTGATGTACATTCTTAGGGGCAGCCCTGCTCCAAAGACATGTAGCGCGAAAGGGTTTAAAAGGTGTGATACATCACGACTGTCTACAGTTCATCGGTCGTAATGGCGCGGGGTGGTTCACCGCTCTGCAAAAAGCACGTTGCGTCACTGCCTGCTCTTCAACACTTGAATAAGGAGCAACGCGAGGCTGTTTTACGCAAAGCAGATCCAAGTATTATCCGCTGTATTTGTGAGTGTGCACTGAATATTCTCTGTGGGAATGTATCACTGAAGATCGACCAGAGAAAAAAATTACGTCGATACGCACCTGTTCTCCGTCGTTTAGCCTCAAAAAAAGGCTGCTGGAAGAGTAAAAAGTGGTTTGTCGTTCAAAACGGGGGGTTTCTACCACTCCTATTAGCACCAATACTAGGTACTGTTCTATCGAATTTCATTGGCGGCCGTGGATGATGGAACACGCAAGAAAAATGGTACTCGTGCAGGAGGAGCATCTAACGCGGCTGAGCGCACAAAGTCATACGTAGTCATTTTTTAATATGGGTGCGCCTCAACCACAGTCAGTGCGAGGTATTGACGCAACGCTAGCTCGATTAGACACGGAGATGAATGAAATTTTGCACTCCAGCGCATACAAGGATGAGAGAGAAAAATGGACAGCGTACTTGACTGTCCGACAACGTTATCTTCACTTCATTGATGATGAAAGAGCTCTGCAGTACCACGACCTTATGGAGAATAAACACTATGTAGAGTCTGATTATGAAAGAAAAGAAGAAGAAGACGAAACCGGTTACGGTATGAACGATACCGCCATACTTGAGAGTATACCAGCTAAATTTCATTTTAAGCGAGACTACTTCTTCGCCGCTTGCGAGGCGCTCCACGATCTAATTTTTCTTGGGATTCTGACGGTGTCGTGTCGGTCAGCGGTAAACCAATAAAAGATTCAAATATTGTTGACCTCGTGAAAGATGCTATGAGGGTTAGGAAAATGCCTAACCCTGCTGGACGCAGGGCCTTTACCAGAGTTCTACGACCGGTCAAGACATCTCGGGAATTTATTGGTAACGAGGAGTTGTGGGCGGAGTCTAGAGTTAACACATCACGGCGTCAATCGCAGACTGATTATGGTAGTACAAGCAGCGAGGGATCACCCGATACGGACCAGTCAGCGTTTTTCAGCGGTGTTGAGAACAGATCACCAGCACGGCGGACACAGGGAGATAAGCAGAGAGGTGGTGGCTATCATATTAAGAAAAGACATGTAATTTGGGTTAACCTGAAATTATAATCATGAAAATCTTAGAAAACGCGTACTTTAATCCCGCCCATGAAGCATCGTTTTCAGGTGCTACCAAATTGTTGCGTTTGGCGCGTCAGAAAAAAATTGCCCGTGTGAAGGCAGTACAGTGGCTTGAAGAACAGAATACTTATACAAAACACAGACCCGTGAGACGTCATTATCCATTTCGTTTTTATAATGTCCGAAATATAGATGACTTCTGGGAGGCTGATCTCGTAGATCTTCGCTCGTTTAAAGATTATAATGACGGTTATGTTTATCTCTTGGTCGTTATAGGCGTTCTTAGTAAATTTGCATGGGTTCAGCCTTTACGTGACAAGTCTGCTGTAACTGTAGCCAACGCGTTTGATCTCATTTTATCTAAAAAAAATAGTAACGGTTGATCACCCCTTTACCTACAGATGGACAGGGGTAAAGAATTTACCGGTGTTGTATTCCAGGGTCTCTTAAAGAAAAAGAACATACAGTTCCGTGTTGCGCGAAACCCTGTCAAAAAGTAGCGACAATGGTTAATGCGTACTCAGACGATTAACAAGGGAGAAGGGGGGGACCTCGGACCTAGAGGGGAGAGTCAGGTGGCCTTGTCAGGTTCCTACTGCTAACTCCCTAGCGACCCCTAGGTCGGAGCCCACGGATATGGAGAGGGGGGAACTCGATCTCTAGGGGGCGAGAGTCGGGTGGCCTTTTCAGGTTCCTACTGCCAACTCTCTAGCGACCCCGGAGTTGGAGATAAGGGATCTGGCGCGCGGGGAGGCAAACGAGAATGTTTCTGGCGATGCTTGGTCGCCCTGAAAAGAGCGGGTTGTCCCCAGAATCACGCCGGAGTTTATGTGGGCCTGTTGCGCGGTGGAGCCATGAGCAGGCAGATCCGGTGTCGTGAGTCGGTGGGTGTCCCGAGCCTCCTTACCACCTCCTTCAGGACCGCAGGATCGACTACGCCTGCTGGGCGTACGGGTTTTTTGGGCGAGAGACGGAACCCTTTTACCGTTGAGGTTCCGGAGGTGACTGCTGCTGGCTTGGCGGGCCGGGTGGCCCTTCGCTCGAGTGCCTGGATGACGATTTCGTCTGTCCGTGCGGTGGCCCGCGGTCGGCCGATCGGCGGGGGAGGAACTCGGGTTTTAGCCTGATGAGCGCCTCCAGGCTTTGCCTTTGCGTCGCTTGGGAACGAGCTAATTACGACGTTAGGGGGGACCTGACAAGGTCCGGTGGGGTTATGCGACTCAGAAGTGTTCTGGGACGCCTTCCGAACTTCGGCACGGTGGCCCAGGCGGCGGTAGTAGGACGCGGTGCGATGTCGCTTCTTGGACATCGATGGGAAGTGGATGAATCGGAGACGAAACGAATTTTGGTGTTTGTAAAATAAATGGAATTTTATTGTCCAGTACACTGTTCAAGATAGGAATGGTGAGTACTGCGATCTGAGAAAATGAGGCACCTAGTTCGGCGCTCTCCTCGTGTCGAGTGATAATCGGTTTGGTTTTGGTTTTTCAATGTCCATTTATTAATACATTTTCAGTCTTGATTATAAGGGATACATAAAAAGAGACGGGTTTGTACATTGTGATAAATACTCCTGCTCTTTTGAGCCTATTATTTAGTTTAGATTGTGTTTCTTGTCGTATATTAAGTTATTGTACAAAAATTGGGTTAGAGGAAAAGTTTTTGGGGGGAAAACCTCTTTATTTTAATTTTATTAGAGTATACCGGAGGTTATTCAATAACCTGATTGTTATAATTGGTTGTTGTTTTGGTTGTTAGCATTTTTATACATAGTTACATTATTGTACATAATTACATTATAATACATATATACATTTATTTGGAATATATAAATATGTGATTTTGTTTTATTATTCTAATATAAGTGTATCTGTTTGGTTGGTATTTGTGAGAATTATGTATTTTTGTATGATAATCGGTCCCGCGGCGGAGCTACTTATATACCCCCACGCGACCCACCAGCGCACCATTCAGCGCATGGCTTGCTCCTCGGTCGTGCGTCGGGCATGATATAGGTATACTCGGTGCACGGGGACCGAGAGCGAGCGCTGATTGGCGCGCCGGTTGGTGCGGCAGGCACAATATAGGTATACTCGGTGTACGGGGACCGAGGGCGAGCGCTGATTGGCGCGCCGGTTGTTACAGTGGTTAGATTTTCGGTACGTATTATTTATGCTAAGAAAGCTATGTGTTTCTGATAAAGTAAGGGCTAAAATACTCGACGAAAAAACGCGTGTGCCGAGTAGCGGCGTACGACAACCCTGATATAAAAGCGGCTATTGTCGAGAGATTCAATAGAACACCGAAAGAAAGAATGCGGAGGTATTTTACGTATTCTAAAAAAAAAACATTACCTAGACGTTCTGCAGAACATCGTTTCGGCATACAATCACTCCACGCATAGCGCTATAAAAATGGCTCCTGCCGCAGTGGCACACGCTACAGCGGCTAGGGCCCGTAATAATCTGATACAGCAGTACAAAAGAACCGAGAATTGTTCACCCAAATACAGCGTGGGCAGGTTACGAGCGTGGTTGGAGCAGCGAGTTATTTAAGATTGCCGGTGTATCGCGCAGTATTTGTCCTGTGATATACATGCTGCATGATCTCCACGGCGAAGATATCGCTACTATATTTTTTGAGCCTGAGTTATCGAGAGTACAAACGAAGGAGTCTAAACAGCCGTCAGCAAAATGAAGGAGGAGTTTTACATGGTTTTACCTAGTAATAGTAGTATGAATTATTATCCCGATAATGTGACAACAAGGTATACCACGCATTTACCCCAATGTATCTCTCTTCACGGCAGCTGGACTATTTCTCTAGCTGAAATACACATACCGACGACGATTTTACATGTACCGCCCGATGGTGAGCGGAACTTTATGAATGTCATAACGAACACAGTAGCACCCGGTAGCATGGCATGCACCAACTTTAAGGTAGAACGCGTCTGCGTACCGCCTGGTGTGTACCTCAGCATAGAAACATTACGTGAGGCTATTAACGAGGCATCGTGTGTTGCGGGTCATCTGAAATTTAAGCATTGTCGCAACGGATATGTGGCTGTCACGCGGATCTGTGAATCGTATAAGAATGTAGAACACTCGTTCTACTTCTCCGACGTGTTGAACAAGATTTTAGGATTCACCGAGCCTAAGGATGTGGTGATCCAAAGCGAGTACACTGCTCAGAGACCTGCCAACCTAGCCCATGGGATCCCAAATATGATGTACGTTTATACGGATATCTGCGAGCCCTATATCACAGGAGATGTGCATACACCGCTGCTACGAGTCGTACCAATTATTGCCGCTGATAATCGTAATTACGGGTCGGTGAAGATAAGAAGTTTCTCACCACCACGCTACATTGCTTTATTACGTACTAGTTTTCAAACAATGATGATTGATATAAGGGATGAGTTTGGCAAACCGATACCATTCGAGTACGGGACGTTGACAATGACGTTACAGTTCAAACGTACAGATTAACCCGAACCAATCTAAAATGGCTTCTTATGACGAGTACTTTGATATGCAAACGGGTGGGGGTGGCGGTCGAGCGGGTTATGGTGGTATCAGTCATGTGTATATAGGGTCACCGAATCAAAAGGGTCACGGTATTGGGAGTTTCCTCGGAGGTCTCTTCCGACGAATAATACCTCTCTTGAAACAAGGTGCTCGGGCTGTTGGTAAAGAGGCGCTTCGCTCAGGGACGAACGTGGCTACGGATATCATGGATTCTGGTATTCACCCGCGAGAAGCGTTCAAAACACGTCTGCGCGAATCAGGGGAGAATCTGAAGCGTAAGGCTGAAGACAAAATTAGTACGCTCATGAAGGGCTCGGGGTATAAAACCGGTAAAATTAATAAACTGATCCATTCTCTTGCCGGGAACGTATCACGACGTACCGGTGTGAAAAAACGGAAGAAGACCGTGAAGTCGCGAAAACGTTCGGGCTCTGTGAAAAAGAGGCAGGGGAAGAAGAAAACTGTGAAAAGAAGAGCAACAAAACAGACAACTACGAGTCGTTACAAGAAATCAAGAACAGTGGCGGATATTTTTGCCTAACATAATCTTGAAAAAATGGCTTTCTTACACGCACTCTCGTGTGAGTGCCTTAAGTCGGAGCTTGATGTGACATCCAGAGTGAATGTACATAAATATTTATTAATTTCCCTATTTTTGCCTACGCCAAGCGCAATAGCACGGGATTGGGAAGAGAAGAGTATTTTGTACGGAATTGAATTAAGAATAATTCCAAGAAATTATGTAACAAAATATAACTACTATTTATTTAACGATATACAAAAGTTCTGTTGAAATTTAAAGTGATTTCTGTTTGGCATTTCGAGCGCGGTTTACAGTAGTTGCCTTACTTGGATATGAAGTTGTTGTTGTTGTATTGTCGGATCGTTGTTGGTTGGTGTCGATTGATGAAATTGTATTTTGTTCTGCTGTTGTATGTTGAGTTGTTGTTGAAGTGCACTGAATTTACTGACTAACTATAATAGTGTTTTACATTAAAAGAAGTTATTGATAATCAGAGTCAGAAAGGAATGAATACGAGAACTAGATATGGAAATACTGATTACTGACTCTGTTGACTGGCTGGAGAAGACTAACTAAAAGTTATTCTCTATTGAAAGACAGCGATGTTCTAACAGATTTGGAAGTGCTTATAGTAGGGAGGTTCGCATTCTTATTCGTTAAAATTCTTAACATCTATGAAAGGATCATTACTATGATTGGAGGGTTCAGAATTCAGAGGGATGCTAAGATCGTGGGTGGAAGGGATATGTTTTTCTGGGAAAGTAAATGTTATGTAAAACGTAAATAAAAAGAATCGGATTACGTCGACGGTCAATAGCCATATGGTTCGTGTTCGTCTTATCCTAGAAAAGACATAAATTTACGGTCCCTTTTCTCGATGCGAAAAAGGGCCTCTCGATAAACATAAGAAATCGACGGGGTACAGCCATGTGGCCCCGCTAGCACTTATCTCGGAAAGCTATAAAATTACGGTCGCTTTCCTGACGGGAAAATCAACTCTCAAAACTATATATGTGCCTAAGAATAATGAAAAGAAAAATTAAACTACATCTACGCGGATGTTACATTGAGCTATTTACACTACCACCCACCCAGACAACAATCGAGGGAACGCATACAGTGTGTTACAAGCCGATCTCATCATTGACGGATGATTCACCGATAGAGTTTGTCATACCGGGTCAGGGTGATGAGTACATTGATCTTGCACATACCATGCTCAGTATGCGTGTTAAGATAGAAACCCGTGACAAAGCGGATGCACCATCTCCTAAAGTAGGCCCGGTCAATAACCTATTACACTCAATGTTCAATCAGATCAATGTATTTTTGAATCAGAAACTGGTATCACCTCCTAACAATGTTTATGCGTATAGGGCATACATTGAAACCCTCTTGAATTACGGCCCGGTGCTAAGAGCTCGCATCTCACAAATACTCTATGGTATAATGATTCGCCCGGTAAAATGGATGATACAGAAGATAATAATAGCAAACAGACGAAACGTATTAGGTAAAAATCGAACGATCGATCTCCTTGGTCATTTGCATTGCGATATCTTCAATCAAGAGAGGTTTTTGCTAAACGGCGTTGAGATGCGTTTACATCTCGTGCGATCTAATAACGTTTTTTGTCTCATGAGTTCTTCGAAAGATTGTACCATCCGTATTACGGAGGCATCGCTACTTATACGGCGTGTTAAGGTAGCACCGGGTATACTTTTGGCTCATGCAAGAGCTTTGTCTAAATGTACAGCGAAATATCCTTTGACGCGAGTCGAGATTAAAGCGATATCGCTGCATGCGGGAATACACGGTGAAACGCTTGATAATGTCATACTTGGCCAGCTGCCTAAACGTATAATCGTCGGTTTTGTCAATAATAAGGCTTTCAATGGTGACCGTAAAATGAACCCTTTCAATTTTCAGAATTACAATATTTTTTTTTTTCTGTAATTTTTCAACTATAATCTGTTATTAATAATAACAATAAATAGTTCTTTGTGGTTCGCGGTAGAAAGGGATACAGGTGGAGATCCATTGATTCTCCACTAGTTGATGATTGTATTAAGTGCGGAGGTTTGTGCTTTTAGATGAATCTTTGCAGTAGATGTACCGGTTTGTGTCGTTGGAGTCTCGTTCCTTCGGAGTTGTTTTCGACTATTTTGGCAGCCAGCTGGTTCGGATGGTTTTGCAATCGGTCCTGGTAGTTCTTACTCCACTTTTTTATCTCCTCGTGGACGGGGTTGATTTTGAGGTTTCTGTGTATCGAGGCGTTCGTGACGTACCATGGTGCATTCGCTATTAGTCTAAGCGTTTTTGATTGGAATCTTTGGATTATTTCGAGGTTCGAATTGCTGGCTGTTCCCGATAACTGAATCCCATATCTCCATATTGATTTTAGTATGGCCTTGTAGATGGTTAGTTTGTTGTATAGCGATAACTGAGAATTTCGCCCAATGAGCCAGTACATTTTTTTTAGTTTCAGGTCCAGATCTTTCCTTTTTGTTTTTATGTGTTTAGCCCAGGTAAGTTTTCTGTCGAGGTGCATACCGAGATATTTTACTTCGTTCACGACTGGAAGGGTTTTATTGTTGAGTTGGACGCTGGGACAATTTCCTTTCTTATCGTGAACGTGATGTGGACGGGTTTTGAGCCACTTGCCTTTATTTTCCATTTTCCCAACCATTGTTGTATTTTGTTTAATCCTCGTTGGAGTTTCTTGGATGCTATTTCTGGGTTTCTGTGTGTGGCCAGGACAGCAGTGTCGTCGGCGAATGTCGCTGTTGTGATGTTCCTGCCAGTTGGTAGATCGGCGGTGTAGATTGTATATACAGGGTGTCCCATTTTAATCTTACACCTGATTTTTCTCGGAAAATACTGCTCCGATCAAAAATTGTGTATAATGAAACTTTTAGGGTTCGAAGGGGGACGTTCAAAAAAATTTTTTTTTTGTATCATAATTCAAAATGGCGGCTGTAAGATGGCCGACATGTTTTTTTTAAATAGAAACAGGCCATTTCTTTGTTACTAAAAAATTTGTCGGATCAAAACTAACAACTTTTATAGGAACATTTTTTTGATAAAGTCCATAATTTTTGGAGTAGAACACCATTTTTGACTATTTTAGCGTTATCCAGGATGTACCACGAGGAGGTAAAGTCTTTAACATCCCAAGTGTAAGTGTGTGTGTGTGTGTGTGTGTATGTGTGTGTTTGCGCGCGTGTGAGTGTGAGTGTGAGTGTGAGTGTGAGTGTGTGAAACACTCACAAGGATTAGGTCTCTGCGGCTCGTCACTTCCGCAGTATTTACCGACTCCAAAACCACCTCCTTATGAGTGTTCTCTGAACTCTTAAAGGTGTTCGAAGATTCCCCCATTCATGTTTAAGCATGCCCGAACTCTCCTCTCAAAACCATCGACTGTTCGCAAGAGAACAACTCTCGGGATTGCACGGCAGGCAGCTCAAATGATATGGGGTACCATGAAAATTTTCTCTGGAATGTGTCGCTGTTGAAATTTTTCTGTTAACTGGATACGGCAGGACAATACGAATTTTCATGGTACCCCATATCATTTGAGCGTTTCAAGTTCGCTTCGCTTCTGATCGAAATAAGAAAACGAAATCTCACGTTGAACGCCTACAATAGACGCGGATTTGTTAACCGTTTACTGACGGTAATTCAACAATGGCTGATTTCAGTCCCAACGAAATCGTTGATATGCTCCTTATTTTAAGGAGATGCCGGGGCAATTATTTACGAGCAGAAAATTTGTATCGACGCGAATATCCTGATCGTCGTCATCCATCGCGGCAGACAATCCGAACCCTCGAGAGGAGAGCGAGGGCAGGCCGAATAACCCGCCACCGCCAACGTCGCCAAAACGTGAACAATGATTTTGGTGGCCCGCATGAGGCTCGAAACATGGCTATTTTAGCGATGATAGCAATCGATCCTCATTTGAGTGTTCGAGTGATCTCGGAGCGACTGGGGTTTCCCGGATCCACAGTGCACCGAATACTGAGAGGTGCAAGGCTCCACCCGTACAGGATACAATTCCACCAAGATACGCCTAATCCTGATCCGTTGCGAAGGATGGAGTTTTGTCGGTGGGCATTGAGACGAATCGAGCAATTCCTAGATTTTTTTAGGTTTGTTATGTTCAGTGATGAATCCACATTCAACAACCGAGGTCAGGTAAATCGATGGAACTTTCGGTATTGGACTGATCAGAATCCACGATGGGTGCGACAGATCGATCACCAGCATCGGTGGAGTTTGAATGTTTGCTGTGGAATCATTAACGGGCAATTAATAGGTCCTCACTTCCTCGAGGGAACTGTGACGGGAGCCCGTTATTTTGACTTTCTGCAAAATGAATTGCCGCTTTTGATGGAAGACATTGATTTGGTTACACGTCCACAGATGTGGTTTCAGCAAGACGGTGCACCCGCTCACTGGGCTCGTGTTGTTCGAAATCACCTGGACGCAACATTCGGTCAAAGGTGGATCGGACGAGATGGACCTGTCCATTGGCCTCCAAGATCACCTGATCTTACCTCTCCCGACTTTTTCTTGTGGGGTTATCTTAAAGACGCTGTCTACCGTCAAGCTCCAACCACACAAGAGGATATGAGGGTGCGGATAAGAGCTGCCTGCCGTGCAATCCCGAGAGTTGTTCTCTTGCGAACAGTCGATGGTTTTGAGAGGAGAGTTCGGGCATGCTTAAACATGAATGGGGGAATCTTCGAACACCTTTAAGAGTTCAGAGAACACTCATAAGGAGGTGGTTTTGGAGTCGGTAAATACTGCGGAAGTGACGAGCCGCAGAGACCTAATCCTTGTGAGTGTTTCACACACTCACACTCACACTCACACTCACACGCGCGCAAACACACATACACACACACACACACACACACACTTACACTTGGGATGTTAAAGACTTTACCTCCTCGTGGTACATCCTGGATAACGCTAAAATAGTCAAAAATGGTGTTCTACTCCAAAAATTATGGACTTTATCAAAAAAATGTTCCTATAAAAGTTGTTAGTTTTGATCCGACAAATTTTTTAGTAACAAAGAAATGGCCTGTTTCTATTTAAAAAAAACATGTCGGCCATCTTACAGCCGCCATTTTGAATTATGATACAAAAAAAAAAAATTTTTTGAACGTCCCCCTTCGAACCCTAAAAGTTTCATTATACACAATTTTTGATCGGAGCAGTATTTTCCGAGAAAAATCAGGTGTAAGATTAAAATGGGACACCCTGTAGTACTGGACCTAAAACGCTCCCTTGGGGTACACCAGATTTGATTGCATAGAAGTTAGAGAGATCTTGTGCATATCGGACTTGGAATTTTCTGTTGGTTAAATATGATTTCATTAACAGGAAAAACTGGGGTAGGTGTTGTTTGATTTTGAACAGGAGTCCGGTATGTCATACTTTATCAAAAGCTTGCTGGATGTCGAGAAACACTGCTGAGCAGTATTTTTTGTCTTCTAGGGTATTCATTATGGTGTTGTATACTCTGTTAATTTGCTCGATCGTTGCATGGTTGTTCCTGAATCCAAATTGGTGGTCAGGGATGAGCTTATTTAGGTGTATTTCTGCGTTGATTCTTTTGAACAGTATTTTCTCGAAGATTTTCAATAGAATAGGTAATAAGGTTATGGGCCTGTATGATGTTTTTTCATTCGGAGGTTTACCTAGCTTTGGGATCATCGTGATTTGGGTGAACTTCCATTGGTTTAGGATTTGTGCCGTGCGGATAAATCCGTTGAATAAGCTCGTGATCCCGGCTCCGGCTCCCGCAAGAGGACCGGAGACGGCTGGTCGCCAACCGGGCGCGTCTCCAGGTGGCGGATAGGAGGACGACCTGGGGAGGAAGGGAACGGCGGGCCCGGGGAAGGGGGCACACAAATGCCCACGACCGCGGAGTCCGGTCGTGTCCCGGACGGACCCAGGCCAACGGGTGCGATAAGGAGCCAACTCGGATAAGACCGGGTCAAGGTAACAAAAACCCCGTCGCGGACCAAACCCCCCAAGCCAAGGTGGAAGCTATCGTGCCGAGGGCTGAATGGCACCAGGGGATATGGTGTCTCTCACGATGCCTTTGGGGCACCGGGCGACACCCCATCGTAACTAGCCTTACCCCCGCAACAGGCTCTGCGGGGGCGGACCACCCTTTCCTGACTACTCGTGGGAACCATATGGAACCTCAACAAAATTTAATTCCAAACTCGGCCGAAGGTGGCGCTCTGAATAAGAGCACACCCGAGGTCTGTACAACGGTGGAAGGAGAGGGCCGCCCAGCCCAGGAGGGCTTGGACTCTCCGGTGGGCGCCCTCCCCAACATCAATAGCGTCACTCCTGCGGACCCGGTCTGCGCGGGCACCTCGCAAGGGGGGCCCACCGGCCGGGCCAACAGGAGGAATAGGAGCGGAGCGGCGAGGAAAAGGGCTCGGAAGGCGCGGGAGGCGCTGACGGGCACGATTACCCCGCAGCAATCAGCCACGAAGGTTTCGGCCCCGGTCGTGGGTGGAGGTAAGAGGGATAGACCCTCGGACTCGACCCCACCGGAGGTCAGCAACCCCCCAAAAAGGGGGAAAACGAACACGGTCGGCCCAACCTCTTTCGGCGAAGCAGCGAAAGGGGGAGGCAGGGTGGCAGTGGTGCCGGCGGACTATCCCGCAAGCACCCTGTCTACCGACCAGGCCGACAAAATTGTCGCCGAACTCGTCGAAGCGTTTGGTCAGCTCTCTGGAGGGGGCGCACCCTGCTTCGAGGGGTACGGACATAATCAGGGGATCCTTTGGATCACCTGTACGGACGCGGCGGCCCTCACATGGTTGAGGACCACGACGCCCACACTCAGACCCTGGGAGGGGGCCTCCCTGCAGGTTCGCTGCAAGGAGGACCTCCCGAGGCTGACCAGGGTAACAGCAGTGCTGAGCGGGCCGGAGTGCAGGACCGAACAGGCACTGAAACTATTGCAGATTCAGAATGAGTCACTAAAAACCAACCTGTGGAAGGTATGGAACAGGAGGCTCGTAAATGGCTCTGCGCATCTAGTCCTGGGAGTGGATCCAGCCTCGCTGGAGGTGCTCCGGGACAAAAACTGGTCCCCCCACTTCGGGCTAGGGAGGGCAAAATTCTATCACCGGCCGACCAGAGTGCAGAGTGGACCCAGTGGCGAGCAGGGGACCGAGAAATCGGCTCCCTGCCCCGCAGGAGCCCCTGCAGAGGCGATGCCCGAAGCAGACACCCCGATGGAGGTGGCGGAGGCGGCGGGGCCGGAGGATCAGGCGGCGGCGGGTGAGGACGGTGCAGGAACCGGAGCCACCCAAGCCGGGGATCACCGTCCAGCCGCACCAAGGTATCGGGGTGAGAAGAAGAGCAGAGGGAGGCCAAACAAAATGGCCCACCTCATCAAGAAAAGCAGGGAAGAGACAGGCCAGGGGCGGCAACGCACCCTGGCCCAGTCCTTCCCTGGACTCACGAGAGGGGAAGGCTCCAGTGGGGTCCCCCCCAACACAGGCAGCTCGGACGCTTCACTTCCCCAGTGAGCGTTCCTTCCCCAACACCCATACCCCCATCCCCATCCCGCACCATCCCTTTCCCCCACCGAACTAACCCTCCCCCGGGCAGAGCCCTCTTCAGGGCCTGTCAGATAAATCTCCAACATTGCAGGGCGGCGACAGCGCTGTTGCAGGAGACGGTCACCGCGGGGCGGATCGACATCGCCCTCGTGCAGGAGCCGTGGGTGCACGAGGGCAGGATAAGGGGACTATCGGCGAGGGACTGGGACCTCACCCACCAGGAAGGAGGGACCGGTCCACGAGCCTGCGTAGTCACACACAAGAGGTACGGCGCTCAAAAAATGAGTAAGTACTGCAGTAACGATTTGGCAGCGGTGTTGGTAGCGCTAAGTTTAGGGGGGAGAACGGTGAAAACGGTCTGGTGTTCAGCCTACCAGCCCTCGAACTCCCTGGCCCCACCGCCGACGAGGGAGCTAGAGGCGCTTATCAACTTCTGCGAAATCAACGGTATAGAGCTAATAGCAGGCCTGGATGCAAACTCAATGCACCAGGCCTGGGGTAGCTCGGTGAATAATGCTAGAGGCACGGCGCTACTGGACTTCTTAGCTACAAAAAACGTGGAGATTCTCAACAGAGGGTCTCTACCTACCTTTGTCACATCCCGCTGCAAGGCGGTGATCGACATAACGCTAGCGTCTAGTCGCCTGGCGAGCTTCTGTGGCGAGTGGAGGGTGGACGCGGAAGACACCCTCTCGGATCACAAGAGGATAAGCTTCCAGGTACAAGGAACGACACCTGCTGCCCAGATAACGGTCACTCGGAACCCCAGAGCCACGGACTGGGCCCTCTACAAAGAGAGGCTCACGGCCAGGTTGGGTTCACAGGGACTGCGACTGGACAAGGAAAGTAGTATTGAGGCCGAGATGGAGATCATCCACTCGGCCATGATACAATCGTACGAAGACGCCTGCCCGGCAAGGACACCAAGGGCAGGCAGAAAAGTCGCCTGGTGGAGCTCCGAGTTGAGTAGACTTCGCCGTCGCTCACGGAGCCTGCATAACAGGGCAATGAGAACAAGGAGGGACGAGGACTGGACTCGATATCGAGCTGTCCAAAATGAGTATAAAAAACTCATTCGCCGCTCCATGGAACAAGCGTGGAGGGTATTCTGCTCGGAGCTGGACGCCGTTTCCACGGTAGCCGCGCTGCGCAGGATCTTCTCCACAGGACCGCCGCAGGGTATCGGCAATATCGTGGTACCGAACGGCAACGTACTTGGGGGCCAGGAAGAGATACTTCGGCATTTGATCGAAGTATACTTCCCGGACTCGGTCGCAGCTGACAGGCAGGAGCTGACCGCAGTTGTCAAACAGCGACCAGCTGACTGGAAAACAGCAAAGAGGGTAGTGAGACGGGACGGGCTGAGATGGGCCCTGAGCACCTTTGATAGGTATAAAAGCCCCGGTCCAGACGGTCTATTCCCGGCTCTGCTACAGGAGGGAGGGGAGGGGCTGACCAGCAGGCTACTGCTGCTGTTCAGGGCTTGCCTAGCCCTAGGGTACATCCCCAAGCTATGGCGCGAAGTCAGGGTGGTATTTATCCCTAAACCAGGGAAGTGCAGCTATGAGCGCGCCAAAGACTTCAGGCCAATCAGCCTCACATCCTTCCTCATGAAGGCGTTAGAGAGACTGGTTGGACGACACATCAGGGAGGGAGTTTTGGTGGTAACACCAATCCACCCTTCACAACATGCGTACAGGGCGGGCCGATCAACGGAGACGGCTCTCCACAGCCTCGTCTACGAGGTGGAGGAGTCTCTGAGCAATCGGCAAGCCACGCTGTGCGTCTTTTTGGACATCGAGGGGGCTTTTGACAACACCCCCTTCGAGGCAATCAGAGAAGCAACAAGGAGATTCGCCGTCGAGGAAACAATCGACAGGTGGATCCAGGCTATGCTTCGCCAAAGGTACGTCACCGCATCTTTCGGGAGCGCCAAGGCCAGGGCCCTAGTCGGCAGAGGTTGTCCGCAGGGAGGGGTTCTCTCACCACTCCTGTGGCTACTCGTGGTCGACGGACTCTTGACCGCGCTGGAAGGAAGAGGGGTGAAAACGATAGGATACGCTGACGATGTTTGCATCATGATCAGCGGGGAGAACGTGAGGGAGCTGAGCAGCAGGATGCAAAAGGCCCTGAACAAAGTAGAAGAATGATGCACATCTAAGAGGCTCAGGGTAAACCCGAGCAAAACTGAGATGGTGCTATTCACAAAAAGAAGAAAACAGAGGATGGAGAGACCTACTGTGTTCGGAACACGGCTTGAGCTCTCCCCACAGGTCAAGTATCTGGGGGTATGGCTCGACGCGAAGCTGACGTGGAACAAGCACGTTAAAACCCAAACCGCGAAGGCTAAATGCACCTTCTGGGCGTGCAGAAGGATGTTTAACAAAACGTGGGGTCTTAGGCCAGCAGTGGTGAACTGGATTTACACGGCCATCCTGATCCCACAGATCACCTACGCCTCCTTGGTATGGTGGCCGGCACTCATGAGGGCCAAATACAGGAAGGCAATAGAAGGAGTATTTAGGCTGGCTGGGCTCGGTATAACGGGCGCACTCAGCACCACTCCCACGGCAGCGCTGGGAGCGTTATTCCACTTTCCCCCGCTCCATTATGAGGCGGAGAGAAACGCGGTGAGATCAGCTATAAGGCTCTTCTCCTGCGGCGAATGGAAGGGCAACAGGAACGCGGGTCACGCGTCCATTCTAAAGCAGAACAGGGAAATATGGACCCTAGTCAGCGGCGGGGTGGACAGGTGCGCTCGGTCCTTTGTTCTTCAGAACAAGTTCACCACTTGTCTCCCTACAAGGAGCCAATGGCGATCAAACGGTAAGGACCTACTCACACCGAGGGGGCTAGTCTGGTTCACGGACGGCGCCAAGGCGGATGGGAGGGCCGGGGCCGTTGTATTGTCGGGCGGACCGAAGACGGAAGTGTCCTTGGCCCTGCCCGGCCATGCCACGGTCCTACAAACAGAATTAGCGGCCCTGAAGTACTGTGCTGAGCTTATCCTAGCCAGAGAGGACAAGGGCAGGCACATATACATCTGCAGCGATAGTATGGCCTCTGTTAGAGCTCTGGGAGGAGCGAAAATAGAGACGCCGCTTATCAAGGACTGCAAGGAACGACTGGAGCAGATAAGCCTTCATAACAGGGTGTCAATCCTGTGGGTGCCAGGCCACAGCGGCATCGAAGGCAACATGAAGGCTCATAATCTCGCACGGCAAAGCCTGGAATCACCCGGGAGTAGTATAGCGGCCACTATGGCGACCCCCACTCCTATCCCCACTCCTTCCCCCACTCCTTTTCCCCCACTCCGCGGTCGCCGAGTTCGCCGTGAGCTCGAGCGGTCGTGGATGTGGGGGGAGAGGTGCGCGGGGGGAGGAGGGGGGATGGAGGGTGTCGGCATAGTGGCGCGCTGTTTTTTAGTGGTAATTTTAGTGGTAATTTTTTGGCGCTGAGTCCCGCTCCGCGCCTAACCCAAACTGATAATATATATATATATATATATATATATATATATATATATATATATATATATATATTCTGATTGGATGGCGGTATAGGGGCGCGCTGATAATATATAACATATATATATATTCTGACCGGATGGCGGTATAGGGGCGCACTGTTTTAGGGTATTACTACTTATGTTTACTCTTACCTTTTTTGTTGCTGGGTTTTTAATTGGTGAGGGTGTGTTGTACCGGTCCACTCCGCTTTTCGGCCCCTCTCGTGACACACACA
Organism: Netelia melanura; assembly: GCA_964007305.1. Taxonomy (NCBI): domain Eukaryota; kingdom Metazoa; phylum Arthropoda; class Insecta; order Hymenoptera; family Ichneumonidae; genus Netelia; species Netelia melanura. Next base: position 454,543 of record OZ023260.1, read on the forward strand.
CACACACACACACACACACACACACACACACACACACACACACACACACACACACACACACACGCGCGTACGCACTCACACGTGCACACGCACTACTCTTGTGGCCTGTCGAAAAAATCGACGGACCCAAAATGTTCGGTCACGTTTACACCTTCTTCATCTATAAGTTCAACCGCACCCTCACCCTCACGGCTGACAACTATTGCCGTCAGTTTTAAGTTCGCGAGATAGCATAGCATACCGAGTCTATCGGCCACATCTTCACTCCCGAAAAAACCTTTTATGCTACACATGGCTAATAGTGGTGGAGGTGCTTTAAATTGCAGAGGGGCAATATAAATATTGGCACCCTCCACAAACTCGTAGAAACCCTCGTCTATTAACCATACACCGCAGCAGCCATCGGACGACGTATGGCGTATGTCGGCGCGGTATACACTATGGCCTATGCGGACAACACAACGCATGCCGCTTTTCACCCTGTCATTGTTTATTACTACACCGCGTAGCTCGAAATTATAATAATAATTAAGACGTTCGCGGAGCTCTGCGTATGCCGTTGACATTAACGGCGTTCGTAAATAAATTTCGCCGAACGAATAAAAATCAATGATTTCGCACGCGAATGTTTTTGGTAGCACCACCGGTTCGTAATACGCGCACATATTTATTTTTTAATTGTTACCTGTCCCGCTGTGGAATAAGAACTGAGTTCTATTGAGTGATGAGCGCTTTCAGCACCTCCTTGCACTATCCCCTCCACACCCTTTACCGCTGGGCTCTGATGAGATTTCTCACGATATTTTTGCAAACGTATGCGGCTCATCATCGCAAGGAATGCACACCTGCATCCGTCACGTACCTATGGTATATCTTGTTTATATCAACACAAAACTGAAACGAGTGTTTTCGTAGAATATGTACCACAGTGAGGAATGCACACCTGGGCTCATCACGAACTTACGATTCAGCATTTGTACATATATATATATATATATATATATACTAGTGTATGTATGATATAGTGAACAATAGCGTTCACACATAGTAACATAATTTATTTGAATAACCGTATATATATATACGCAATTCCTCTTAATTATATTAATTACCTATAAATTGTCAAATACATCAATGATCGTATGTGCAAAAGAGCGCGCGATAGCGTTTTATAAAGGTACGAGAGAGTGTACAAACCGCTCTACGGATAGCCGCACACAGAGAAGAGCCTCATATATGGAATGCCTCTGTTCCAGAGAGAGAGTGAGAGTCATAGGTAGCGCATAAGAGCGAAAGAGACAGAGGGGCAAGTTCGCGAAGGCCTTGCAGTATATATGACATGCAGCGTCACCTGTACCATTCATCTTCGCTTCGTATATACTATGGATGAGAGAGCAAGAACTATAGAGAGCTCTCTAGGAAGACAGAGACCATGCTACAGTCTGCTTCTTTTTAATTTTCTTTATACATGAATAAATATCGTTTTTTCGTGTTACACCAAATGAAATAACTGTATAATCTTTTCAGTTATTATTAGAAATGATATATACGGAGCTCTGCACATCATACGGTGTAACTGCCCGGCTTTTTAATTTTTGCAATTTTCATATTTTTTCAGTAACTATAGAAAAAATGAGCTTTTTAATTACCAATCGAAAAGTTGGGATTTTAATTGCCCGCTCAAAACACATCGGTCTTTCAAAAACATGTCTTTTTGAAAATTTTCGTTTTTCGAGAGAGAGAGAGAGAGAGAGAGAGAGAGCTCATGAAGGCATACGCTCTCACGCTCTCGCGTAAGAATGAGAGAGAGAAAGAGAGAGAAAGAGAGAGAGAGAGAGAGAGAGACAGACTGCGCGAGGTAACGAAGAGGAGATATTGCTAGCAGTATATACGGCTCGCAGTGTGCTTCCCCCCGTACCGTTCACCACCACCTCGCCTATACTCTAGATCAGAAGGCACGCGCTCTCTATCTCTTAAAGGCGCTGTATGTATGAGAGAGAAAAAGCTATAGAGGTCTCGGTCGGAAGACAGAGACCGTGCTACAACCTGCTTCTTTTTTATTCTCTTTATACGAGGCTAAATGTCTTTTTTCGTGATGTACCAAGTTATTATGAATATATATATATATATATATATATATATATATATATATGTATGTAGGGGCCGTTGCACATAAAACGGTGCAATTACCAGTATTTTTAATTTTTGCGTTTTTAATATTTTCAATATCCATCAAAAAATTCTTCGATCGAAAAAAGCATCTCTTTGTGAAAATTTTCGCTTTTGAATGTACTTCTAAACATATAGAAAATTATTGGAGAGGTTTTTTGAATGCATTTTTAATTTTTAATTTTTACTTTTTTAATCATATATATATATATATGTGTGTGTGAACCACTCATGAAACCGATACTCCTTGCACGTTTTAAACAAGACGTGTCTTGTTGATCTGGTCAAAAATGCATACAAATCAAAAGCATACAGTCGCCTAGCTTTTATAAACCATCTTTCGACACAGAAGCGACAGTTTCAATCGAGCAGCGTAACAACGTATTATATTTTATTGTGAATGATGGCAGACCGCGCCCTTCGTAAATGTATTCGCGATTTTTTGCGTTTTGTGCAATTGCACAGTGTGCAGATACGGCGTCGTTGCGACAGTCAGTGGTGTTACGAGTTAAAACATTTATCGGGTGATAAACTCATCAATCGATTGAAGTATCTTATATGGTGGGCTCCTCTGCGCAACATAGTGACGGCCTATAACAGAGGCATACTGCAGGGTCAGAGGGTGATAATGTGTGTGTACGAGGAGTTACAGAGAAGAGGCCTTCAAGGATCTCAGAGTGTTCGCGGTATTGCTGATGAAATCAGAAGTAAGTACTTTTTTACAAATCGTAAAAATATTGAAACCGATCTAATATGATGGAAACGCTATAATAGGTTATCGGCAGCTTTGGGACGCATCGAGCGATGAAGAAGCTGCTCTTGTAGACGCTGTCTGCGCCGTAGAAAATTTGGAGAAAAATACCGCGAAACGTAAGTATTTAGATTTCCTGATATTCTAAATTTTTATTTTGAAATTAAAAATCTGATTATTTAAAATCATTGATTTTTAATATCGCAGGCTTAACTTTATTCTTATACTTTTGTTTTTATCCATTAGATATACCAGCGCAGCCCTACGTGGGAGAGCAAAGTGAACCGATTGCAGGTCCTTCAGGTCTATGCCAAAGACCGATAAGTACAAGGAAATATGAAGTAATCGACACGGATAGCAGTGACGAAGAAGACGACACTCACGCTAACGTTTATGACGACCTTAATGTTGTCGCTTCATCATCGCAAGACGGTGATGAAGAAGAAGCGGAAGAAGAAAATCGGATTATTGAACAGCATGAAAATCAGCTATGGGAGTACCCAATAGAGGACGGCATAATACACAATGATGAAGAGTCAACACTGTTAAATGATGATTGGTATCAGCATCTCCTGGCTGACACCGACTCGGGTAAATATAATTTGTTCTTATATATAAAAAGTAACATGTTTATTCTAGTCAGCAAATAAATTAAATAGTTAATCTACCATAGGTTATTCAACACAGGGATTATTGTTTGATGATGAATAACCGAATTCTATGACATAAAAGGTACTAATAATATTGATAATAGCTTTGAATAAAAGCATGCGTTAATAATGCAGAGATAATCACCCGTATATATTTTCAGAGACGCAGCTAGGCGCTGGGAAGAAGCGTGTTCGCACGGGTACAGAACCATTCAGGGATGTTCAACCACCCGGAAATCGCTTCGAGATCATCAGGGATGCCACACGTTATTTTAAACGTTTCAAACTTCAAGGACGCGAAACTACGCTGCGTATCAGACCACCCCAGGCAGGTTTCTCTGTAATTGACTGGCTAGGCGGAGCATTTCGCGATCTTCTAACGCATATCACCAGTACTTGCGCCGGCGGTGACTATGTAGGAATATCATTTACAGCTGATAGTTTAACACAAGGGCCTGTATGGCTGTCCTTCCGACCAGCCAGAGATTATACGTTTGAAGATGTCTGGCAATTGATAACCAGCGTTGCTCAGAGTGCAACATCTTTGAATATCGGTGACGTGTGCGATATAAAAACCTGTATAGTGAGAGGAGTCGAGGGTCGTGGCAGAAAAGGTTTAACTCACGAGGCTGTTACGAAAAAATCGATATTGACCATCCGTAATTTTGATAATTTATGCTTACCGCGCTCGCTGGTAGCAGCACGCGCATATGCCGAGCGGGGAGAAATGCGATCGGGGGAATTACATACTAGATGGCAACGGATTAGACAGATTAACGGGTCGTTACAGAAAAACGAAGCTATTGATCTTACGAGAGCAGCAAATATCGTTGTACCTGCAAACGGCTGTGGTGTATATGAGATTGCCCGATATCAAGATTATTTAATGCGCGACGGTATCGCTATTGTTGTGTACGAGTTTCTAACTCTGGGGCGACGTGAAAAACCTCTGTTCGACGGTAGAAAACGCTTTTTGGGTTCTGTACATGCGATAAAATACACGCTATATATATTGTATTATGAACGTACACATCATTTTCAACCTATTTTGAATCTCCGAGGTGCTGTAGGCGGTAGAGATTTTTGCTCAAGTTGTAATGTACGCAGTCGTCGAGATGATCACAGATGTTCAAAAAAGAAATGTCCCCGGTGTTTTGCGCTACCGCCCTGTAACCCTAACACAGACGACGCAATTAAATGTGTTGAATGTAATCGTATTTTTTTCGGAAATCAGTGTTTGCAAAATCACAAGACTGTCACTGTAGTCAGGAACCGCCGAAGAGCGAGTGTGTGCGAAACTGTGAAACGTTGTCGGTGGTGTTTCCAAACGATAAGACCTTTAGAACGGAAGAAACATATATGCGGTGTGAAATACTGCAAGACGTGTAAACGCAACGAGCCGAATAATCATATGTGTTTCATGAAAAGCCTTCGTACATATAAAGACACGCGTAAAGCAGTTTTCATTTTCTATGACTTTGAAACGCAGCAGTGCACACCTTTAAATGGCGACACTTCTACTTTTGCTCATGAACCAAACCTTTGCGTAGTTCAACGACTCTGTACGTTTTGTTGTACTGATGATACCATAACAGAGCCGTGCGTATATTGTGGCGTGCACGAGTTTGTTTTCAAACACAGCCCCGTAGCTCAGCTTGTAGAATTAGCGATGACGGATATCAAAGGGTTTCCTCGTACAATTTGTATTGCACATAACGCAGGGGGTTTTGACGCACAGTTTATTTTGCGATATTTAATCGAAGAAAAAAAGACACAGCTACCATCGTTAATTATGAATGGTACGAAAATAATTACGATGAGGCTTGAAAACCTTGTATTTCTCGATAGCCTACACTACTTTCACATGCCTTTAAGCGCTCTACCAAAAGCCTTTGGTCTCACGAACACTGTCACAAAAGGTACTTTTCCTCATTTATTCAACAGGCCTGAAAACCAAAATTATGATGGTCCTCTACCAAACCTGGAATATTATTCACCTGATACAATGCGTGCTGGCGAACGCGAACACTTTCTTGAGTGGTACCAGGCATTGAAAGATCGTAATTATCTGTTCAATTTTCAGAAAGAAATTCTTGATTATTGCACGACAGATGTTACGATATTAAGGCGTGCGTGTATGGCTTTTCGGGATATGTTTATTGCCAGCGGTAATGTCTGCCCGTTCGAAGAGTGTACAACAATAGCGTCAGCTTGTTTTCGTGTTTTTCGTAAAAACTTTTTGAAAGATAACACAATAGGCATTATTCCAACAAACGGCTACAGATGGTCTCATAATCAATCTAAAAAAGCAGTTTCATGGCTCGTGTGGATGGAGCACTCTCTAGGGCAGCGAATTCTTCATGCAGGACGGGGACGTGAATTTAAAATATTGCAAAATTTACTAGTAGATGGTTACTACAAAACGGACGATACATCTCATGTATTACAATTTCACGGCTGTTATTGGCACGGTTGTCCGCGTTGTTACCCTTTAAATAGGGATCGGCGACAGAGTGATGGTACATCAATGGACGAGCGTCTCGAAAAAACTATAACTATAACGAATAGGATTCGAGAGGGAGGGCATGTATTAACAGAGATTTGGGAGTGCGAGTACGACCGTCTATTAGAAGCTGATGCGGAAATGCGTGCACTCATAAAGGACCATCCTTTAGTCGGTATAGAGCCCCTTAACCCACGCGATGCTTTCTTTGGGGGGCGAACAGAAAACATGGTGACGCTTTACGATGTACAGAATTCGGAACAGATCCACTACGTGGATGTTTGTTCTTTATATCCTTACATCTGTAAATTTGGTAAATACCCCGTAGGGCACCCTCGCGTATATACGGGTGATGAATGTATGGAGCTAACAGGTCCTAATAATAACGATCTTTCACGTGTCGAGGGTCTTGTTAAATGCCAGGTATTACCGCCTAGGAATCTTTACCATCCTGTGCTACCGGTTCGTATGCACCATCGCTTATTGTTTCCTCTATGTCGTAGCTGTTGTGAGGATATGAACCAAGAAACATGTACGCACGAAGAATCTTCTGAGCGTGTGTTCGATGGTACATGGGTGGTTGATGAGCTACGCAAAGCTATCTCATGCGGGTATATCATTATCAAAGTAAACGAAATCTGGCAATATGAGATTACGCAGTTTAATCGTGATACTAAAGAGGGTGGCTTATTTGCGTCATATATAAATACGTTTCTGAAAATCAAACAGGAAGCTAGTGGTTGGCCTGAATACTGTTTGGAAGATGATAGAGCGCAGGAGCAGTACATAGCAGCGTTTGAGAACTCAGAGGGTATTAAATTGGACCGTGATAATATTACAAAGAACCCCGGATTACGATCTGTAGCTAAACTATGTCTCAATTCGTTTTGGGGTAAATTCGGTCAACGTGAGAATCTACCACAAACAACAATAGTTTCGACTCGTGAAAAACTCATGGAATTATTGACCAGCCCTGAGTATGAAATCACTGGTATTCTACCTGTTAATAATGAGACGCTGTACATTAATTACACAAAAACCGATACCTCTGTAATACCGTCCGATATAGCGAATGTTGTAATAGCAGCATATACAACAGCACAAGCGCGATTGAAATTATATAGTTATCTCGAGCTCTTGGGTCGTCGAGCTCTGTACTGCGATACAGACTCTGTGATATATGTTTCGAAAAATAATGCCTGTGAATATGAGCCCCCGACCGGTCAGCTTTTAGGGGATCTTACCGATGAGTTATGTTCTTACGGCGAGGGTAGTTATATAAAAAGCTTTGTTTCGGGAGGCCCAAAATTTTATTCATTTATTGTGCAATGTTCCGATGGTTCCGAAAGCGAGGTGTGTAAAGTAAAGGGCATAACGCTCAATTTTACCAATAGCTCATTAATCAATTATAGATCTGTACGTTCCTTTATAACTGGTGAGAGAGAGGCACCAATTGTATTACGCTACAATGCTATTAGACGGACGGCATACCATCAGGTCGTTACGCGTCCCGAAACAAAAACATGTATGCCGTCGAGCGTCAAACGAAGACGCGATGGCGAGTATGGATCGCTCCCTTACGGTTACAGGTCTTAGTTTATGAAAATTATATTATACATGTTTTTGTAAATATTGTAAATACTGTTAAACGCTGTAAATCTTTATATTGTTACTGTAAAATAAAACTTTATACATATACCGAATATCTGAATACTTTATATATACACTGTTGTATAGAAAATACACTCATTCGTAGACATGGATACACGGTGGAAGCATCCCTGGACTTCGATGATCTGTGGTCCCACGGGCTGTGGTAAAACTTATTTTGTAAAAAAGTTTTTGAAATTCATTTCGCAAATGAATAGCGAGCCGTTCGAGAGAATTATTTTCTATTATTCCGAATGGCAGCCAGCATACACAGAGTATGGTAAGTCGATAGAATTTCATGAAGGTCTACCTCAGAGTGCCGATTACGCGAACGATCCGCGTGCAAAACTCATAATAATCGACGATTTGATGCGTGAAGCATCGAACAATAGCGTTGTAGACCTTTTCACCAAAGGTAGTCATCATAAAAACCTGAGCGTTGTTTTTATTACTCAAAACTTATTCCACCAAGGACACGGTCAGCGCGATATTTCATTGAACGCCAATTATATTGTAATTTTCAAAAATCCTCGTGATCGAGCCCAAATTCAGCATCTCGCGCGTCAGGTATATCCGGAAAACCCACGATTTCTACAAGAGGCCTATCATGATGCAACGTCCAAACCGCATGGTTATTTGTTACTCGATTTGAAACAATCAACACCTGATAACTGTAGATATCGTACTTGTATTTTCCCCGACGATACCCGTCATTTTGTGTACATACCACGGAAAAAGTTAAAAAGCAATACCGGCACATGTGAATTACCAGTTCAACGTGTGTAATGGCGACTAAAGCATCGCCGCGTCACGAAAAATGTATATCTATATTGAGATCCCTTCAACAATTCAATACAACGCATCGTGCATCTGATACGCACAAAAAACAAAGAAGTGCTAGTCACGCCGTTTGTCAATGTGTGATGTACATTCTTAGGGGTAGCACAACCCCAAAGAGATGTAGCACAAAGGGGTTTAAAAAGGAGTGATCCATCAGGACAGCCGGCAGTTCAGCAGACGTAATGGCGCGGGGTGGTTCACCGCTCTGCAAAAAACACGTTGCGATACTACGTGCTCTTCAACACTTGAATAAGGAGCAGCGCGAGGCTGTTTTACGTAAAGCAGATCCAAGTATTATCCGGTGTATTTGTGAGTGTGCACTGAATGTTCTCTGTGGGAATGTACCGCTGAAGATCGACCAGAGAAAAAAATTACGTCGTTACGCCCCGGTTCTCCGTCGTTTAGCCTCAAAAAAAGGCTGCTGGAAGAGTAAAAAACGGTTTGTTGTTCAAAACGGTGGGTTTCTACCACTCCTATTAGCACCAATACTAGGTACTGTTCTATCGAGTTTGATTGGCGGCCGTGGATGATGGAGCACGCAAGAAAAATGGTACTCGTGCCTGAGGAGCATCTAACGCGGCTGAGCACACAAAGTCATACGCCGCCATTTTTTAATACGGGTGCGTCTCAAACACAACCAGTGCGAGGTATTGACGCTACGCTAGCTCGATTAGACACGGAGATGAATGAAATTTTGCACTCCAACGCATACAAGGACGAGAGGGAAAAATGGGCGGCGTACTTGACTGTATTACAACGTTATCTCCACTTCGTTGATGATGAGAGAGCTCTGCAGTATCGCGAACTTATGCAGAATAAACACTATGTAGAGGCTGATTATGAAAGAAAAAAAGAAGAAGGCGAAACCGTTTACGGTATGAGCGATACCGCTATACTTGAGAGTATACCCGCTAAATTTCATGTTAAAGCGAGACTTCTTCTTCGCCGCCTGCGAGGCGCTCCACGATCCAATTTTTCTTGGGATTCTGACGGTGTCGTGTCGGTCAGCGGTAAACCAATAAAAGATTCAAATATTGTTGATCTCGTGAACGATGCTATGAGGGCTAGGAAAATACCTAACCCTGCTGGACGCAGTGCCTTTGCCAGAGTTCTACGAGCGGTCAAGACACCTCGGGAATTTATTGGTAATGAGGAGTTGTGGGCGGAGTCTAGAGTTAACACGCCACAGCGTCAATCGCAGGCTGATGATGGTAGTACAAGCAGCGAGGGATCGCCCGATACGGACCAGTCAGCGTTTTTCAGCGGGGTTGAGAACAGATCACCAACACGGCGGACACAGGGAGATAAGCAGAGAGGTGGAGGTTATCATAATAAGAAAAGACGTGTAATTTGGGCTAACCTGAAATTATAATCATGAAAATCTTAGAAACCGCGTACTTTAATCCAGCCCATGAAGCATCGTTTTCAGGTGCTACCAAATTGTTACGTTTGGCACGTCAGAAAAAAATTGCCCGTGTGAAGGCAGTACAGTGGCTTGAAGCACAGGATACTTATACAAAACACAGATCTGTGCGACGACATTATCCGCGTCGTTTTTATAATGTCCGAAATATTGACGACTTCTGGGAGGCTGATCTCGTGGATCTTCGTTCGATTAAAGATTATAATGATGGCTATGTTTATCTCTTGGTCGTTATAGACGTTCTTAGTAAATTTGCATGGGTTCAGCCTTTACGTGACAAGTCTGCTGCATCTGTAGCCAATGCGTTTGATCTCATTTTATCTAAGAAAAATAGTAGCGGTCGATCACCCCTATACCTACAGACGGACAGGGGTAAAGAATTTACCGGTGCTGTATTCCAGGCTCTCTTAAAGAAAAAGAACATACAGTTCCGTGTTGCGCGAAACCCTGATATAAAAGCGGCTATTGTCGAGAGATTCAATAGAACACTGAAAGAAAGAATGTGGAGATATTTTACGTATTCTAGAAAAAAACGTTACCTAGACGTTCTGCAGAACATCGTTTCGGCATACAATCACTCCACGCATAGCGGTATAAAAATGGCTCCTGTCACCGTGACACACGCTACAGCAGCTAGGGCCCGTAATAATCTGATACAGCGGTACAAAAGAACCGAGAATTGTTCGCCCAAATACAGCGTGGGTGACATCGTGCGCATCAGTAGCGCGAAGGCTGCCTTCGTAAAAGGTTACGAGCGTGGCTGGAGCAACGAGTTATTTAAGATTGTTCGTGTATCGCACAGTATTTGTCCTGTGATATACATACTGCGTGATCTCCACGGCGAGGATATCGATGGTATATTTTATGAGCCTGAGTTATCGAGAGTACAAACGCGGGAGTCTAAACAGTCGCCAGCAAAATGAAGGAGGAGTTTTACATGGTTTTACCTAGTAATAGTAGTATGAATTATTATCCCGATAATGTGACAACAAGGTATACCACGCATTTACCCCAATGTATCTCTCTTCACGGCAGCTGGGCTGTTTCTCTAGCTGAAATACACATACCGACGACGATTTTGCATGTACCGCCCGATGGTGAACGGAACTTTATGAATGTCATAACGAACACAGTAGTACCCGGTAGCATGGCAAGCACCGACTTTAAGGAAGAACGCGTCTGCGTACCGCCTGGTGTGTACCTCAGCATAGACACATTACTCGAGGCTATTAACGAGGCATCGTGTGTTGCGGGTCATCTGAAATTTAAGCATTGTCGCAACGGATATGTGGCTGTCACGCGTATCTGTGAATCGTGTAAGAATGTAGAACACTCATTCTATTTCTCCGATGTGTTGAACAAGATTTTAGGATTCACCGAGTCTAAGGATGTGGTGGTCCAGAGCGAGTACATTGCTCAGAGGCCTGCTAACCTGGCCCATGGGACCCCAAATATGATGTACGTTTATACGGATATCTGCGAGCCCTATATCACAGGAGATGTGCATACACCGCTGCTGCGAGTCGTACCAATTGTTGCCGCTGATAATCGTAATTACGGGTCGGTGAAGATAAGAAGTTTCTCACCACCACGCTATATTCCTCTATTACGTACTAGTTTTCAAACAATAATGATTGATATAAGGGATGAGTTTGGCAAACCGATACCATTCGAGTACGGGACGTTGACAGTGACGTTACAGTTCAAACGTACAGATTAGCCTAAACCAGTCTAAAATGGCTTATTATGACGAATACTTTGATATGCAAACGGGTGGGGGTGGGGGGCGAACCGGTTATGGCGGTATCAGTCATGTGTATATAGGGTCACCGAATCAAAGGGGTCACGGTATAGGGAGTTTCCTCGGAGGCCTCTTCCGACGAATAATACCTCTCTTGAAACAAGGGGCTCGGGCTGTTGGTAAAGAGGCGCTTCGCTCAGGTATGAACATGGCTACGGATATCATGGATTCTGGTATTCACCCGCGAGAAGCATTCAAAACACGTCTGCACGAATCAGGGGAGAATCTGAAGCGTAAGGCTGAAGAAAAAATTAATACGCTCATGAAGGGTTCGGGGTATAAAGCCGGTAAAATTAATAAACTGATCCATTCTCTTGCCGGGAACGTATCACGACGTACCGGTGTGAAAAAACGGAAGAAGACCGTGAAGTCGCGAAAACGTTCGGGCTCTGTGAAAAACAGACAGAAGAAGAAAAAGAAAACTGTGAAAAGAAGAGCAACAAAACAGACAACTACGAAGCGTTATAAGAAATCACGAACAGTGGCGGATATTTTCGCCTAACACAATCTTCGAAAAAATGGCTTTCTTACACGCACACTCGTGTGAGTGCCTTAAGTCGGAGCTTGAGCTATTTACACTACCACCGACCCAGACAACAATCGAGGGAACGCATACAGTGTGTTACAAGCCGATCTCATCATTGACGGATGATTCACCGATAGAGTTTGTCATACCGGGCCAGGGTGATGAGTACATTGATCTTGCACACACCATGCTCAGCATGCGTGTTAAGATAGAAACCCCTGACAAAGCAGATGCATCGTCTCCTAAAGTAGGTCCTGTCAATAATCTATTACACTCAATGTTCAATCAGATCGATGTATTTTTGAATCAGAAACTGGTATCACCTCCTAACAATGTTTATGCGTATAGGGCATACATTGAAAACCTCTTGAATTACGGATCTGGTGCTAAGACCTCGCATCTCACGACTGCTTTATGGTATAATGATACGACAGGTAAAATGGATGATACAGAAGATCATAATACTGGGCTTGTAAACAGACGAACCGTATTAGGTATACATCGAACGATTGATCTCCTTGGTCATTTACACTGCGATATCTTCAATCAAGAGAGGTTTTTGCTAAACGGCGTTGAGATGCGCTTACGTCTCGTACGGTCTAATAACGCTTTTTGCCTCATGAGTTCTTCGAAAGATTGTACCATCCGTATTACGGAGGCATCGCTACTTATACGACGTGTTAAGGTAGCACCGGGTATACTTTTGGCCCATGCAAGAGCTTTGTCTAAATGTACAGCGAAATACCCTTTGACGCGGGTCGAGGTTAAAGCGCTATCGCTACATGCGGGGATACACGGTGAGACGCTTGATAATGTCATACTTGGCCAGCTGCCTAAACGTATAATCGTCGGTTTTGTCGATAATAAGGCTTTTAATGGTGACCGTAAAATGAACCCTTTCAATTTTCAGAATTACAATATAAATTATTTTTCTTTGTACGCCGATGGATTGCAAATACCGTCAAAGCCCCTACAACCAGACTTCACAGATGCTGATATGCATGTTGATGCATACCACACACTATTCTCGGGTACAGGCATACACTTTCTCAATGAGGGTAATTGTATCACACGTACAAGCTACCCTCATGGCTATTGTCTCTTTGCATTTGATCTTACACCCGATCTCTCGGCCAATAGTAGCACTCATTGGAATCTTGTGAGGCATGGTAGTGTGAGAATAGAAGTACGTTTCGCGTCTGCCCTAACATCAACGGTTAACTGCCTTGTGTATGCTGAATATGATAATGTGTTGGAGATCGACTCCTCTAGACAAGTAACTGTGGATTTTAGCGGCTAGGTCGCAAGGCTTATAGAGGGGGGAGTGTCATATATCCATAGAACGTGCAATATTTATCGTTAGTCTGTATTCAAAAGTCGCCGTGTTACGACGATCGAGAAGCACCATGAACATCGTCATTGATATACAGGGTCTGAAGGATAAATATAATCATTTTATACCTAAAGAAGTTGCCGTGGTCTCTATAAAGACATCGTACCTGGCCCACTGGATTGTAGCGCCGCCCTACGCTTATAACATTCTACCACCGAGTGTAAAACGTCAAAACACCTGGTTACAAACCAATCATCATGGTATCGAGTGGTCCGAGGGTGAGACGCAGTTACGTGCAGTCGAAGCCTCGTTGAAGAAAATTGCAGCACGGTCTGATCGTCTCTTCACAAGAGGAGCTGATAAAGCGGCCTATTTGACGCAGCTAACGGATTGCTACGTTATAAATCTAGAAGAAGAAGAAGACGACGATTCGTCATTTCGTAATCTTCCTGAGAGCAATACTCGTTGTGTGTATCACGGTTTACTGCGAAAAAATTGCTCGTTCACGTGTGCCCTCAACAATGCTGTGAGAATTAAAAAGTGGCTTTCTCATAACGATCGCTCCAGCTCCTTGTGGGAGTACAGAACCACCACAGCCTGGAACATCAGCTTACTAGCTGTGGAGCGCCGCGACGAGGGAAAAACAACCGATGTTAAACAGCTCTAGTGTCTCTATAATTGCTGTCTATTATGAACACCGAGCAGCTTATGCAGGCCCTACGCGGTATAAAGAGCCGCACTGTAGGCGTATACCCGGCAGACCGCATCCCTAAGGTGTGGGCAAAACCAGCAGCGATTGTCGCCAATACCGATGGCCACAAGCAGCCCGGAACCCACTGGGTCGCCATGTACGTCGATCGAGATGGACGAGGATGGTACTTCGACAGCTACGGCCTACCACCAATCATCCCGCAGCATCTCCAACGTCTCCGGCAGAACAGCAGATTCTTTAGCTACAACGCTATACAGCTTCAGGGTCCTGAATCACAGACTTGTGGACATTATTGTGTTATGTTTCTTCATTTCTTGTCTACAGGCCTTGGTATTAATATGTTTAGGAGTGCATTTTCAACCGATTTAACACGGAACGATAAAATAGTGTATGACTATTACAAGGAGTATATGAATAAGTGTAACAAATCCAAATCCTTGAATAATGCGTTAAAGAAGGCAACCGCTGTGGGTGGGGGGTACCATTATAATAACTTCATTCCTTTTAATATGAAATCTTTTGGGTGTGTACAAGGGTGTTGTTCTCGCATCCGCTAATTGAACGATACTTTTATGCTAAAAATAAAGTATATTTTTCAAAATCGTGTTTAATTTATTTATCACGGCCTATCTTCATGTGATCCTCTCCTGTTTCTCGCCATCGCTATGCCTTATTAATTTCAGCGCACGTGCAAAAAAGCTGACCTAAGTTTTCGGAGTATTCAGAGGTGACGCAGCCAAGGCTATTTGCTGGTATTTACCACCACCACCGCTACCGAGGTGCCTTACTAGTTTTACAAAGTAAGCAAATATTGCACCAATTAAATCCAGCCTACACTTCTCTGTATACGGAGTAGGGGAATGGATCTCTTTGGTATGAGGTCCGAAGAATCTACGCTCTGTGATAGACAGACAGTGTCCTCGAGTCTTCAAAGAAGTCACCAACACCGATTAAAAATCCGTTTAGACGCTTTTCTGCAAGATATTGCTACGGTTAAAGAACAAATACACACAATATCGGAGTTTCGTACTTTAACGCTAAAACTGAAAAAACTCAAGCTGCATAATGGATTTCACACGAATCAATCAAGTGGGTCGGCTGGAGACGCTTCTCCCCGTCAAAAGATTATCGGAATTAGAGCTCCAAAAAGACTATTATATCACTGATATCAAAACCGTCCAAACCAAGTGGGGTGCGCGAGTCGTCGTGGATGTGAATGGTGAATTTACGTGCTATCTACCTACGAGGTTCGTCAAGGCTTTCGAAGAGGCGATCGATCTATTACAGCAAATGAGCGGGGCTGCCAATAATAAAACCCTCATCATGCAATACCACGGTACGAAGTTCAATAAGCTGGAGTTCAAATCTGCTACGGAATCATAACTAGGTATGTACTAAAAACCTGTATAAAATATTTATGTAACAATACGTATATACGAGGTTCTCTCTCACGCCATGTGTCTATCTCTGTTTTCCGTAGTTAAACAATCATTGGCTGATCAGAGGGGAGAGCGCTGTAACGGGAACGGAGCCAACGAAGAAGAACAAACAAGAAACTAATATACACTATTATTATAAAATATATATATATATATATATATATATAGCATCGATACGTAAAACTTTATAATGTAAGATTTAATACATCTAGTCAGAATATATATATATATATTACCAGTTTGGGTTTGGCTCGGAGCGGGGGCAAAGGAACGCCAAAGATCACCAGTCCAAATATATTCATTATCATAAATTAAAAAATGTAATAAATAAATAAAAAACAGCGCGCCACTATGCCGACACCCTCCATCCCCCCTCCTTCCCCCGCGCACCTCTCCCCCCACATCCACGACCGCTCGAGCTCACGGCGAACTCGGCGACCGCGGAGTGGGGGAAAAGGAGTGGGGGAAGGAGTGGGGATAGGAGTGGGGGTCGCCATAGTGGCCGCTATACTACTCCCGGGCAACCGTGCCACGTTGGAGTGTCAATGAGAGCCATTGATGACCTTCTCCGCAAGGAGGCTGACGAACTGGTCGCTGAGTTGTGGAGGGAGGCCAGTGGCTCACGTCACTCGAAAGCAATGCTTAGGAAAGCGACCCGTGAGCTCGCGGGCCAAGTGGTGGGGCTGAGCCGGACGGATCTCAGGTGCATCACGGGCCTGCTCACGGGGCACTGGTTCACAAAGGCATACATGAGCCGTATAGGACGGTGTCAGGAGACGCTATGCCCCAGATACAATCTGGCGGACGAGACGCCCCTGCACATTGTCGCCCACTGCACAGTCCTGGATCAGGTGAGGTACCAGGTCTTTGGGGCAGTGGGCTTTGATAATACGGAGATGGAGGGCCTGGGCATCCGGAATCTCCTGCTTTTTGCGGAGAGAGCGGGCCTCAGGACCCCCATCCTGGAATAAAAATGCGGCGCCCCTCAGGGCTCGTGTACAATTGCCGGATGGCTCGGTGCACGGAGTCCGCCTCTAAAAAACAAACAAACAACAAACAAGCTCGTGATAAAAACGAGTCCTTTATGTGGAAGTTGTTTTAATAGTTGCCCCGTGATTAAGTCATAGCCGGGGGCTTTCCTTGTGCTGGTTTCCTTCAGGATAACTCGCAATGTTTCTTGGTGGGTAACTGGCTTAATTGGGAAAGATAGTGGGACATCTGCACCCAGGAAGTTGTTTATTTCGGTGTCGTCATCACCTGTTTGGTTAGTTAGTGGGGTGAATACTTCTGCTAGATGCTTCGCAAAGACCTCGGATTTCTCGGTGTCGCCATTGGCCCATTGTCCGTCATCTTTTTTGATAGGAGGATTTTGGTGTTGTGGTCGTTTCATATTTTTGGTGACTTTCCATAGGGAGTAATCGGTATCTTTTGTATTGGATAAGTTCAATAGTTTTGCTTGAGATGTGTCGTTGTTGTAATCTTTAATCAGTTGAGTTAGCTCATGTGAGGCTCTGTTTAGGATGGTTTTGTCTGTCGGGTCTCTGCTCAGTTGCCATTTTCTTCTCAACCTTCGTTTGTCTGTGATCTTGCTCCTGATGTGCGTCGGGTATTTGATACTATTGTCTTTTGGGTTTGTTGCTGGTGTTGCTGCCCAAGCAGCTTCTTGGATTAACCGTGTGAGGTGTTCCATTGCGTCGTCGATTTCTGTACCATTTTTCATTGTGTGTTTTAGGTTTATTTTTTCAGTCATTTTTTCTCTGAATAGATGCCAGTCCGTTCTTTTGTTACAAAGAGTGGGTTGGTTTTGTTTATGAATTAATCCGGTGCTCAGCGTCAGCATCACTGGAGAATGCTCAGAAGATAGGTCAGTTATCGCTTCTGTGTGAGTATAATTATCTGCTATTCCTTTTGTTATAAAGAAATCTAGTAGATCTGGGATTTTGTTAATATCCGTGGGCCAGTATGTGGGTTTTGAGGTGGATAGTCGGTTATATTTTTTCCTTTCCATGGCTTTTAGTAGTTCCCTCCCTCTGGTAGTGATAATTCTCGAGCCCCACCACTGGTGTTTGGCATTAAAGTCGCATCCTGCTATGAAACAAGGTCCGAGACTTTTAAAAAATTCAGTAAACATCTCCGCCTTGATTGCGTGTCATGGGGGACAATAGACGGCTGATAAGGTGATTAGTCTATTATTTAAATCGCTGACGACTATATTTGTGGCTTGTATGTATTTTTCCTCGAATTTTTCAATCTCATAATGTTTTATTGTGTTTTTTATTATTATTGCAGTGCCACCGTGTGCGACGTCGCCAGGGTGTTTCGTATGGTATAGTGTGTATCCATGGATTTTTAAATAGCTTTTGCTGGTAAAGTAGGTTTCTGAAACTAGCATAATGTCTATTTTGTTTGTATGTAAGAAAGTAGTCAGTTGCTGGCGTCTTTGCACCAGACCGTTGGCATTCGAGAGAATGATTTTATAAAACTTGTTCATTTTTAGGCGCTTTTTATTAATACTGTGGTTAGTAGATTGACCATGGTATTTAATAGTTGGGTTTGTTGTTGGATCATTGTTCTAATTTCTTGGAATATTTTCTCGAGCATCGTAACTATTTCATTTGTGTTTTCTCTGTTATTGTTGTCATCGGTCTGTCTGCTGGTGCTCGCGCCGATCGCTTCGGCATAACTTAGTGTTTTTCTCGGTAGGTGGTTCCTTGGACGTGTGTCGGTTTGTTCATTGTTAACTATAGGAATGTTTGTGTGTATTGTTGTGGGGTTCCTCTTCTCAGCTATTTTTTGGTAGATTCTGCAACCTCTATAGTTAGCGGGGAGCTCGCCGCCGCACAGGGCACATTTGGGGGCTGTGTCCCTTGTTTTAGTGCAGGTGGATGTGTCGTGGTCATCTGCACATTTTACACACCTATACTGTCTACGACAATATGCTTTAGTGTGCCCATATCTTTAGCATCTGGTGCATTGCACTACCATTGTTTTTTTCTTAGGTGGCTCGATTTCAATCTTGGCATTCAGCAAGGTATCAATTTTATATATTTCTTTATTATTGTTACTAGGTTCGAGGTCTACAAAGAAGATGGGTAGCGGGTTTTTTGTCTTTGCATGACGAACATTTAAGATGTTCTGTACTTGGTGTCCGAGGTCTTCAATGGCTTCCTTGATTTCTTGTGTGGGAGTGGTTGGGTGGAGTGATCTGATGACTACTCTATATGCTCTCATTTGATTGAGCTGGTAGGTGTGATAGGAAGCATTATCGTTGTCGAGGATGTGAATTATTTTCCGGAATGTCTCAGTATTTTTCGCCATCATTTTCAATTGTCTAGTATTTCCAATTGTCTTGTGGATATAGTCATTACTTCGTATTTCTTGCTCTAGTTTGGCTTTTAGCTCTACGATGGACAGTACTCCCGGTATGAATATGGGTGGGGGCTTAGGCTCACGATTGCTCTCATCGTTAGCTGAATTATTGTCTTGTTTGTTTTGATTTAGGTTTTGATCGTTGTCGATAGTAAGAGAGGAATATCGA
Source organism: Netelia melanura (assembly GCA_964007305.1). Taxonomy (NCBI): domain Eukaryota; kingdom Metazoa; phylum Arthropoda; class Insecta; order Hymenoptera; family Ichneumonidae; genus Netelia; species Netelia melanura. The sequence goes on from OZ023260.1 coordinate 473,878, forward strand.
TATTGCGTCGGAGTGATTTGTGTATTATCGTCACTATCTAGACTGGTTGTTGTTCTAGCACGCTTTCTGGGATGCGAGATTTGCCAAGGTGGAGAATTTCTCGAAGAGTTATTCGTTGAAGGGTGTCGTGCGAGAATCAAAGGTGATACGCTACCTTTTGCTGTCTATTGGGTCTTTGAATTGCCTCTGCTGGTCGTTTTGTTTCCTAGGTCGTCCATAGTTACGTCGTTGCTCTCCGAAGTTTGGTTTCTTCCAATCATGATGATAGGAGATTGAGGAGGTGACATAAGAGAATCTTTTCTCTTACCAGAGAGAAAAGATCTCTTCGTTAGTTATTCTTCACGGATGCTTGTGTGTTGATAATCTTTCTGATTATATTTCTTATACTTATACTTTGTACAATATACACGGGCTAAACACGATATGTCTCGAAATTATCGGAGCGTACGATAATACGTCCCTCACTGGCGACGGCTCGAGAAATCAGAATTACAATATAAATTATATTTCGTTGTACGCCGACGGATTGCAAATACCGTCAAAACCCCTACAGCCAGACTTCGCAGATGCTGATATGTACGTTGATGCATACCACACACTATTCTCGGGTACAGGCATACACTTTCTCAATGAGGGTAATTGTATCGCACGTACAACCTACCCTCATGGTTATTGTCTCTTTGCATTTGATCTTACACCCGATCTCTTGGCCAATAGTAGCACTCATTGGAATCTTGTGAGGCATGTTAGTGTGAGAATAGAAGTACGTTTCGCATCTGCCCTAACATCAACGATTAATTGTCTTGTGTATGCGGAATATGATAATGTGTTGGAGATCGACTCCTCCAGACAAATAATTGCGGATTTTAGTGGCTAGGTCGCAGGGCTTATAGAGGGGGGAGTGTTATATATCCGTAGAACGTGCAATATTTATCGTTAGTCTGTATTCAAAAGCCGCCGTGTTACGACGATCGAGAAGCGCCATGAACATCGTCATTGATATACAGGGCCTGAAGGATAAATATAATCATTTTATACCTAAAGAAGTTGCCGTGGTCTCTATAAAAACATCGTACTTAGCCCACTGGATTGTATCGCCGCCCTACGCTTATAACACTCTACCACCTAGCGTAAAACGTCAAAACACCTGGTTACAAACCAATCATCATGGTATAGAGTGGTCCGAGGGCGAGACACAGTTACGTGCAGTCAAAGCTTCGTTGAAGAAAATTGCAGCGCGGTCTGATCGTCTGTTTACAAGAGGAGCTGATAAAGCTCCTTATTTAACGCAGCTAACGGATGGCTACGTTATAAATCTAGAAGAAGAAGAAGACGACGATTCGTCGTTTCGTAATCTTCCTGAGAGCAATACTCGTTGTGTGTATCATGGTTTACTGCGTAAAAATTGCTCGTTCACATGTGCGCTCAACAATGCTGTGAGAATCAAAAAGTGGCTTTCTCATAATGACCGCTCCAGCTCCTTGTGAGAGTACAGAACCACCACAGCCTGGAACATTAGCTTACTAGCTGTGGAGCGCCGCGACGAGGGAAAAACAACCGATATTAAACAGCTCTAGTGTCTCTATAATTGCTGTCTATTATGAACACCGAGCAGCATATGCAGGCCCTACGCGGTATAAAGAGCCGCACTGTAGGCGTATACCCGGCAGACCGCATCCCTCAGGAGTGGGCGAAACCAGCAGCGATTGTCGCCAATACCGATGGCCACAAACAGCCCAGGGCCCACTGGGTCGCCATGTACGTCGATCGAGATGGACCAGGATGGTACTTCGACAGCTACGGACTACCACCAATCATCCCGCAGCATCTCCAGCGTCTCCGGCAGAACTGCAGATTCTTTAGCTACAACACTATACAGCTTCAGGGTCCTGAATCACAGACTTGTGGACATTATTGTGTTATGTTTTTGCATTTCTTGTCTACAGGCCTTAGTATTAATATGTTTAGGAGTGCATTTTCAACCGATTTAACACGGAACGATAAAATAGTGTATGACTACTATAATGAGTATATGAATAAGTGTAATAAATCTAAACCCATGAATAATGCGCTCAACAAGGGTGCTTGTGTGGGCGGTGGTTACCATTACAATAATCTCAATACATTTAGTGTTAAAACTCTGCCTTGTGTACAAGGTTGCTGTTCTCGCACCCGCTAACTGTACCATAACTGTGGGGTAAAAATAAAGTATATTTTTTTAAATGTGTGTGTTCTTTGTCTCAATATTCTTGAACTTCGCACGACAATAATTATAATCCACATATTTTAATGATGAGCTGTTTCTCAGAAATCCTTGAAATGATCATTCGCGCAAAGGCACGCGCCGTCACGAATTCGATCCTCGCGTATCACAGATTTCATAAAATACTGATGTCTGTAAGCGATACCTGGTGATACGGTAAACTAATTTTACCACCACCACCGCAGCAGCCGCCGTCAAGATGGCTTACTGTTTTTGCAAATAAGCAAATATTGCACCAATTAAATTCAGTCTGCGTCTCTCTGTATACAGAGTAGGGGAATGGGGCTGCTTGATAGGGGGTCTGATGTATCTCCACTCCTTGATAGACAGACATTGTCCTCGAGTCTTCAAAGAAGTAAGCACCGCCAATTGAAAGTACCTTTAGACGTCTTTTTGCGAGATATTACAACAATTAAAGCAAAAATACACGCGATATCAGAGTTTCGTGCTTTAACAATAAAACTAAGGAAACTTAAGTTGGGCAATGGATTTCACACGAATCAACCAAGTGGGTCGTTTGGAGACGTTTCTTCCCGTCAAAAGATTGTCCGAGCTGAGCTCGAAAAAGACTATAATATTACCGGTATCGAAATCGTCCAAACGAAATGGGGCGCGCGAGTTGTTGTGGACGTAAATGGTGAATTTTCGTGTTATCTGCCAATGAGATTCGTCAAGGCTTTCGAAGAAGCGGACGAGCTATTTCAACAAATGAGCGACGCCGCTAGTAACAAAAATCTAAGTATGCAGTATTACGGCACGAAGTTCAACAAGCTCGAGTTCAAAGCTGCTGAGGAACAATTATAAACAGGTATGTACTATAAATCATGTATAAAGTGTCTATGTTACGATACACATATACGATCCTCTCTCACACTATATATTTATCTTTGTCTTCGATAGCTGAACCATTGAAGAAGAAGACGAAGAAGAAGAAAAGAAAAAGATGCTAACAATTGAGATTCTAATATATTGTCACGTGCAACGAAATTTCCAGTAATCATTAGAAATCTATTTTATTTCTATTTTTCCCTCCTCTCAAAATATTGTACCTAAACTCGTAACAGACCACGGCAGAGATGAATTTAATGTCTTTTCTCCGAAATGTGAAAATACCAAACTACAAAACTGACTTTCTCGCTGCAAACCAATACTCTCTCTCTCTCTATACCCCCTAGAATCCATACTCTCGGAAAAACCCTCTTCACCGTAAAACGAAATAGTTGTCGCCTAAATATGTAAAACACTCGGACTCCTGCACACCGCCCGTACACCCGTGGAACAAACTATGCCCATCTATCTCTCACACGCGTGGTTCGCACCATAACGCATAGACCACGAACATCTGCACGTGCATAGAGCAGCGGACCTCTTGGCGCGAATAGTAATAAAAGTTCTAAGACAAGAAGCCCAAACACAACCCCGTTGACAGGCCATAATATTCGATCTTTACTAGTATCAGGCGGGAGGCCTGGAAAAATCTAGACGAAATCTGTAAAATGCACTCTTACCAAATATGGGAAACCGATCTCCCACCAAGACTAATTTTCCTATATAAACTCTGCCCTTCTTAGCAGATATGCTCAGTTTTATAATCACAGTTTGTGCGTGCACAGTTACTCTGAACTTTCGTCGTATCTTTGATCCGGGTCTTCTGTAGAAGAGAGTGAAACAAAGTATACAATAAATCGCGATAATTGGGCTTCTCGAAGTGGTAACCGTAATAACTAAAGTATAGAGTTCGCGGTTATTTTATCCGACAATAAGTGAAAGTTAATACAAAAGAGAAACATCCGGAAATAATTGCAAAGCCAATCACACGCACCAGCATAAATATTTCTTACGTGAACCAACGGCACGACACCTCTCCGATAAGGTAAATCGAACAATTGTATTATAAATCTGTGTCATTAGCTTTAAGTCTTTACTAACAATTTGAATTGATACAATAAATGTATTGTATGCTCGTAATTGGGTTACATCTACCTTTCACCATTACACCAATACTAATCTCACCACCGAAATTAACAAGACTTCTCGAGGTCTCTCGGCAAGCGAACCCACCACCCTCTTTGTCCAATGACCCTTTCCTCTACGGACAATAAAAAGAGTCTGCGTTAACCGCTCGACGTTTGACTCGAATTTCCCGTCACTACCCTCGGACGTGACAGAAAATTTCTGGTGACAGCGGTGGGATTCGATAATTGAGATAAATTGATTTACTAACTTCGCGATCGATTTATTTTAATCTATTCGCTTTGTTGAACGTTTGTTTCGGACTGGTGTCTAAGAAAACGAAAGAAAAGAGATCTCTCCTTTTCTTATTTAAATGAAACGATAGATATTTGAGAAAAAGAAGAATATATATTTTACAAAATGGAAAACAATGCAATTGCAAATATTACACATCATCAGAATATTACTGACGCCATGCTTACTAGCATGGGAGAATGCATGGCACTGCAACAAGCCTTGCTTCATGTGCCCAATTTTAACGGCAAAAATATGCCTCTTAAAGCTTTTATTCAAGACGTAGAAAACGGTTACACTTTCGTGCCTGAGGGCCTTCGTAACTCCTTCTTTAAAGGAGTCTGTTCAAAATTAAAAGAAACAGCCCGTGACGCTGTTACGGATAAAGAAATTACAAGTATTGAAGATTTATCGAGTGCTTTAAAAGAATATTTTGCACCAAAAAAATCATACCCGTATTATTGTGCGGAAATTCAAGCCGTCAGACTAAGACGCGACGAAACAGTGTTAGATTATTATACACGAATAAAACAATTGAGAGCAAGTGCAATGGCTGCACTAAAAGACAAATTTACGGAAGTACAAACTAATCAAATGCTACCGATGCTTGACGGTTTAGCTTTAGAATCATTCAAAAGGGGACTGTCAGATGATCTGCTATACGCTATCAGCGTTCAAGATCCCCACACAATTGAAGACGCATTTAGAGTAGTGCAACGAATCGAAAGGGACATGCAAGGAGCATCTGCCCGAAATTCAAATTCATTAAGATATGCACAGTCAGAACAAACCTCGCAAAATTCACCGCGACCTGAACCGCGTCGCGTTTCATTTCAAAATCAAGAGTACAGAAATACTCCAAATAAGAATTCGAATTTTAGCAAAATATTTCAACGCGATCAATTCTCACCTCGCGAAAATAAAAATAATCAAAGAGGCTACTCTCGCCAACAATTCGATAAAAATCCCTTCCACATGAACTATCCCAATTGTTCACCTAATAATTATTTTTCGCCACCATTTAACCCCTATATACCACCAATGTACTATCCCTATCCCCCACATCCGGCGGAATATTATGGACGATATCCTACATACCAAAATTCGCCACACAAATTTGAAAGATACCCTTTCAACGGGAACGATAAATCTCGCGCCCCCTCTCCCAACCCCAGAAATAACACGGAGCCTTTAAACTCCCAAGACGCCCGCCGTACGGACGCAACGACGAGCGACTTCCCCAAAACGCGTCCTCCGACTGTAAAATACCTCACGGCCGGAAATTTATTAGATGGACGCAAGGACAAGGACGTTCCCCAATAATTACACTACGTGCACCCGAACTCGAAAAAGGATACGGGCAATTTTTAATTGATACTGGTGCGGACATAAACATCATAAAGATTCATGCTTTAAAACGACGATGCATAATCGCGGCCCATGATTCCATAACGATATCTGGTATAACACCTGAAAAATTAGAGACAGTCGGTTCAACGGAATTAACCTTCTTTGAACACCCCGAAAAATTCCACGTATTAATGGACAACCTGGAAATACCCGCGGATGGAATAATTGGTATAGATTTCTTAATGAACGAGAAGGCGGAAATTTCTTTTCACCACAACACCCTTGTAACGTCCTCAAAACCAATAACGCCGATCCCATTCGATAATCATGACAATGACGTTACTGAAAATAATCACGTACACCCGGAAATTTCGCAAGGAGAAAACCATTGCAGTACGTTCATTCTTAAAGGTCGCACCCGTGCTAAAGTACCGATCAAACTTTTAAATACAAATTTAGAAACTGGTTACCTCGCACGTCTAGAGACACCCGAAAATATTTTCATTGGAAATGCGTTAGTAACGAACCATAGCGGCACGTGCTACGTATACGCAATAAACGCATATGAAAACGATGCAGAAATCGAGGTACCTCCGCAAGAATTAATTCCGGTAGAATATTATGATACATCGGAAGACTTTTTCGAAAATGACACAGAAAGCGACACGTGTGAACACGGCCCGGACAGAGAGAAGAGAATCCGTGACGGCCTCCGTCTAGACCATTTAAATTCTGAGGAAAAACAACACGTGTTAGACATTGTAAACGAATACCCTCATTTGTTCCACCTACCCGGTGACCGACTACCAGCTACCCCTGCTGTAAAGCACACCATTCCTACTACCAACGAATTCCCCATAACGATACGACAGTACCGATACCCTCCCGCTCATAAAAACGAAGTGAACCAACAGATTAAAAAACTGTTAAATGACGGCGTGATCACAGATTCGTCATCTCCTTATAATTCGCCTCTATGGATTGTCCCCAAGAAACCAGATTCCAAAGGGAACAAGCGCTGGCGAATGGTAATAGATTTCCGCGCACTGAACGAAAAGACAATAAGCGATGCGTACCCGTTGCCCAATATAATTGACATTCTCGACAGACTCGGGGGAGCAAAATACTTTTCAATTTTTGACCTTGCTAGCGGTTTCCACCAAATAGAAATGGAACCCAATGACAGACAAAAAACTGCATTTAGCACACCTAACGGACATTACGAATATGTAAGAATGCCATTTGGACTGAAAAACGCACCCGCAACCTTCCAACGCCTCATGGACAAAGTTCTTCTCGGTTTACAAGATAGCGAATTATTCGTTTATCTGGACGATATTGTTGTTTTCGCTTCATCCCTAGAAGAGCATGGCGTAAAGGTTCGCAGATTATTCGAAAAACTTAGCTCCGCGAAATTATCCTTACAACTAGACAAATGCGAGTTCCTAAATACAGAAGTAATATACCTTGGCCATATAATTGGTGACGGTGGAGTTCGCCCGGATCCAAAGAAAACAGAAGCCGTTGATAAATTCCCGATTCCGAAAAATGTCACTAATATTCGACAATTTCTTGGTTTGGCTGGTTATTATCGTAGATTCATAGAAAATTCTTCGGGAGAAGCAAAGCCATTAACCGATTTACTAAAAAAGGGCGTAGAATTTAATTGGGGCCCTGAACAACAAAAGGGTTTCGAAAAATTAAAAAAGGCATTATGCTCCTCACCAATCTTGCAATATCCAAATTTTGACGAGCCATTCATTTTAACGACGGATGCTTCGAATCACGCAATTGGCGCAGTTTTGAGCCAAGGAGAAATCGGAAAAGATAAACCTATAGCTTACATGTCAAGAGTACTAAATCCAGCCGAGAAAAATTACGGAACAACGGAAAAGGAATGTCTAGCTATCATTTACGCCATTTTACACTTTCGACCGTATCTATACGGTAGACATTTTACTCTTGTCAGTGACCACGAACCTTTACGATGGATTGATTCAGTTAAATTACCGGTTCAAAGATTAATACGTTGGCGAATACGATTACGCGAATACGATTATACATTCGTTTATAAACCCGGCAGATTAAATTCAAACGCGGACGCACTCTCTCGAAATCCCGTAGAACCTGACGTCAGTATATTTCCCATTTCGTCAGCAGGGAGAAAAGTAAATGCAAAAATTGCGCCTCGTAACGCTACCTCATCTAATCCTATCGTAACTCGTGATAAACCCCCCGTTAGTAAACACGCACCGTTGCCTACAATCCTGGAAACATCTCACCTTACTGGAGCAACTATTGGCGAAAGAGTCAAAAATCGCAGACAAATTTCGAACCCTCCAGTGATAACAAAACCTGCGCAATCATCGCGTAAGACATCTGCGATACAATACCGACGAGACGACACGAAATCAACCGAACCCCGGCAACCACCCCCCGTTGCGCGGGCCAGAAACAGTGCCTTCCCTAGTCTCGCCCCGAAAAGAAAATTGACCCAAGAACGCGAAAACAAGCCGAAACGTTCCCCCCTTAAAAGACTTACAAACGCTTTACGGTTCGCTTTTGATGTCGACGAAGATATCAACACCGATGAACCCATCGACCCGAGTGACGTACCCAAAGTCACAACTAATAAAAATATAATAGATGTTCAGAGACACTCAGGACCACAAGATAATTACTGGTGGGACACCGCCCAAGAAACTGTGACTTCGAAGCGACATTATGGCACACAGACAGATAACTCTGAAACAGAAGACGCCGACGATGAGACGGAAAACACTCGCGAGACCGCTATCACGTTTCGACACCCCGTAGGCAGGTCAACACCCGCTATACCCACATTACCAGAATCGAGCAGTGACGACGACTCAGCTCAAGCCACAATACCAAGAAATGCACCACGACCGACAGTAGAGAGTTTAAGTGACGAAGACGTAGCGACCGAAAACCCACAGAAAATTATTTCGAATACGATACCCCCAGGGATATACTTTCCGAATATGAAAGAAAACCAAAACCAAATGCAGATCTGTACTACTAATGAAAATTTAACGTATCGCAAGAGCAATTATTTACATTTCATTTCCGCTGATTGCGAATTCACAACAATGATTTCGAGACTCCTGATCGAAACTGAGAAAATTTGTCCGCGAGACTTAAAGTTTGAAAAACCAAAATTGAAACAAGTTCTCATCACAACTAAGGGTGAAAATAAAATTTTATCTGCAGTATTAACAAATAAACATTTCGAGACATTTTCAATTCAGGATCTGCGAGACGTATTGACAACTGTTAAAGAAATAATAAAAGAAAACGATATCAAAACTTTGAGAATTTCGAAACCCGGAGATATGTTGGAAAATCTCGGTCACTCCTTCATGACAGAAATTCTACAAGAATGTCTAAGCGAATGTAACTGCACTATTTACATATGCCAAGGAAATGTAATAACTCCTCCTGAAGAAACCAGAGCAGATATCATCACCGAATACCATGAAAGCTTAATAGGAGGTCATAAGGGAATTACAAAGACTTACCGACGTATCCGCGAAAGATTTTATTGGCCAAATTTAAAAGACGAAGTGACGGAATACGTACGTACATGCCCCGACTGTCAAAAACAGAAATTAACAAGAATAAAATCACGAGAACCGATGATAATTACCGACACACCTGCAGAACCCTTCGACAAAATATCCATCGACACCGTAGGACCGTTACCCCTGACCCCCGATGGAAATCGACATATACTTACTGTACAGGATAATCTGACAAAATATTGTATTGCTGCACCTATACCCGACATAAAAGCCGAAACAATCGCCGATGCTTTGGCACGAAATGTCATTATTCATTTCGGAACCCCACGAATAATTTTGAGCGATCAGGGTAGATCCTTTGTAGGACTTGTTTTCCATCACTTGGCAAAATTATTCAAAATAAAACACGTTACAACTTCTGGATATCATCCCCAAACGAACGGATCTTTAGAACGAAGCCACATAGTACTGACCGAATTTATTAAACATTACATCGATAAATACGAAGACTGGGACAAACTCATCCCCTTCGCTATGTTCTCCTATAACACGTCCGTACACGAATCCACAAACTTTACACCGTTTGAATTAGTTTTTGGTAAACCTGCGCGCATACCCAGTTCCTTTCCGACCGGAGAAAAGACCGAGACATATGGACAATATCTATGTGACCTAACATCCCGACTCGATGAAATGCGAAACCTCGCCTCGGACGCTTTAACCAAGTCCAAATACCGTTCCAAACAATACTATGATAAACGCATTCATCCCACGAACCTAAAACCCGGCGATATGGCATACGTAATGAAGGAGCCGCGAAAAGGCAAATTCGATACTCATTACGTTGGACCATACATTGTTACCGAGATCCTTCATAATCATAATGCAGTTTTAGAAATGGGAAACGGAAAACGCATCTTGAAACATCTGGATAAACTGAAACCATACAAGGGTTAAGTAATTGATTGAGTTAAAAGAATGATATTTATCGAACCCAGTAAAATGGTATTTAAAGACTGGTTGCCTATTAGAATGATACTTAAGGAATATTGGCTTGTGTGACTAACGAACTACAGTAATACTACCGCATGAATATATTATCTATTTACTTCCTGATCCATTGGCGCCAATCTGACAAAGGCTTCGTAATAGATCACCCACCGTACCTCCCTCGACAAGGATGAAACTAACCGAGGCAGAATCCAGACAAATCCAGGAAGAGGCCGCTATGGACCAAATATATACCATCGCAGAGGCAGGCGTCCCTGGGCGAAATTTCAATTTTTACCGCAGCATAGTGATGGCAAGCTGTGTAAGGAAGAACCCGTTGGAAAGAGTCATCTACTACAACGAGAAACCAGAGCTAATTCTTTGCGAGCGATGTTATTCGGAATTGTCCTTCGAATGCGACGAATGGAGCGTGCTGCATCGCCTGGATCCGCGGCGCTCACTTAATAAATCCTACTACGCCTGTAATAAGACCTTGCTATTAATAAGGTCGCCGTACAAATGCGAAGACTGCAAGGCCCAATGGGTCCTGCACCGGGAAGTCCTGGAGCAAGAAATAACCATAGAAATAGAAAACTAACTGACGTGATAATTTGTTTCCTTTTTTTTTGTTTCCTCGCATTCATTATGCTACCACGATTTTGTATTTTTTTTCTTTTTCTTTGTATGTGTAACGCGTGACCTTTTTGAGTGTGTGATACCAAACAATCACTAATAAAATATGTGCTTCTTAATAATCAAGTTGCTTAAGAAATTTTCCCTTCACTGACCCTAATACGAAAACAAAGAGGGAAACAAACTAACACATACATATTCTCCGATAAGATGAACCCGGCAATCCCGAAACCATCACCGGCCCGACTACTAGGAAGCACAATCAAGGTGTCCCCGAGCGTTGTTTACTCGCCGAGCCACTTCTATGTCTTGAAAAGGAACCACGTGGATAATATTTGGAAATACCACGAGGAAATCAAATCGTTTATAACCAGCTGGCCACGAGTCCACCATCGAATACCTAAAGGACCGACAAAAGGAAAATCCTGTGCTGTACCCCTCGACGGCATGTGGCATCGAGGAAACGTATTAGGTCACGGGCACGACATGTGCGACATAGAATTTGTCGACGCCGGTGGCAGCTGTCTCATCTGGACAGAAGCAGTAAAGGCTCTACCGCCGGGCCTAGAAGAAATCCCCGGCGAGGCCTTGAGAGTTCACGTCAACGGCCTTGAACCCAACACCGATGGCCCGTGGGCCATAGATGCCATCAATTACTTCGAAAATCTCCTTTCTTTAACACCATTGAAAATTAAATGCCTCGAAACCCAAACCTTTCCAGAATTCGAGTCAATAGCCGTAGAGATCCTTAGTTCAGAAGGAAGACGACCTGATGTCAAAACATCCATGATCCAAAAGGGGTACGCAACGGACGGAATCCCCACCAAGAGCATCCTTGCCGATAAACTCCTTTACCGATTTCGCAGATAAACACTAACCAAAAAAAAAAGAGAGCAAGAACGCACACACGTACTTATACATGTATATACATAATTATTGTTATCCAGGAGCAATCAGAGCCGCGACATGTTCTACTTCCTGATCATCCTGTTCTTCCAAGAAGGGAGCGGCTCACCACCCTTCGACACACAACTCATAAATAACCGGGCTGGACTATACTACGAACCAATGCACGAGGTTTATCTCAGTAAGACCGAATGGCACCTCACCACCTTTATCGATGTGAAAAATTTCGAGGACCGACGACCAGCTCTAACCAAAATACCGATAGACGCATTGATGACAAGATGCGAATTGATATTACAAAACCGATGCCAAGGCCTAGTTCACAAAGAGGACTTAGTGCACAAAATAGCCGAAATCGACCGATATCTTACCTACCTACACAAGCTAAAAACCCCCAACCCATCCCGTGGACGGAGGAGTGCACCATTTGGATTCATCGGAACCATAAGCAAAGCTCTATTTGGAACCCTGTCAGTCGAGGATGCCGAATATTACAACAACGAGATTGACAAACTATATCAAAGCCAAGGGAAGATGGCTATCCTTCTGAAAAACCAAACGCACATCGTGAAATCCGAGCTCCATAATATTCATCAACGGTTAGACGATATGGAACTTGTCCACAACCAAACATGGACACGCTTAGTACAAATTCTCCATGGAGAATGGGAATTACTCAATGTAACACAAACTATCATCGAGTGGAGGACCAGCGTCGAATTCGTCGCAGACTCTTACTTGGCGCATCTACGTACTATGGTAGACGCAATTTATTTCGCTAATCTTGGACACCTACATCCCGAACTAATAAACCCTCAAACCTTAGAGGAAGTTGTCAAAAGCTTCCGACAAGCCCACCATCAATATATCTTTCCCGTACCACTCGAAAACCTCCATGATGGGTCATTAACTCAAATATCACGACTGGCAGCCTCATACCATGCTGGAAAGATCATCATCGTCATGCACATCCCGCTTCTTGAAAAGGCAACATACCACCTGTATAAACTCCATCCTTTCCCTACGTCGCAGACTATCGGAAACAATAACAGAAGCTCCGCCTACATCCATCCAAGAATGTCGTACATTATGATCTCCAGAGATCAGACCCAGTACATGTTAATCGCCGAAAACGATCTTCCGAGATGCCAACAATTCAATGGACGCCAGATCTGTGTACCAACGCACCCCATATACAACGCGGACACATACCAAACATGCGAATCATCATTAATCATCCAAAATGAGGAAAAATCGTACGAAGATTGCGACGTAAGAATTAGCCAAACCCGAACACCATTCTGGAAACAATTGGAAGCCTCCAGGGGATGGTTATTCTCGTTGCCAAAGCCCGAGCGGATACTCATCCTCTGTGAAGACAACAGCAAATTGACAATAACACTGGGAGAGACCGGCATCCTTAAACTTCGACCAGACTGCATCGCGAAAATGGATTACGCAATACTAATGGGAGTCGAAAGTATCGAGGAAACCATCGACGAAAACTACGAACCATCTACAGAGCTGAACATAAACAATCTTTTACCAAACATTGCCTCTTATGGACCACTCCAACCTTCAGAACCATCACAACATTATGCCGCTCCTATAGTAGTCACTAAGAGTGAACTTAGTAGCCCACCATACGACATCAGCCTAAAGGAAATCCAAGCCGAACTCACCGAACTCTCGAGTCACAAACGCGAAAGGAGACATCAGAATGAAATCACCACAATCACGTTTTGGGGCCTAATTGGGATTTCCTCAGTAATGATGATTTATACATTGTGGACGATGATAACGTTGGTTATAAAACTCTCAAAGAAACGCCATAACCACGACGGAGGACCAGAAGATTTACACACCAATACCTATCAACGCAACGAACCAATCTACGCAACTCCCGGCCTTCAAACCATCGCCCCACGAAGCCTCTACGAAACAGTGAGACTTCACAACAACACTCCCAGGCACCACGAAGGAAGCATCTACTCGCTGCCAAGACCACTACCCATCCCCGTGAACGCGATGAGTACAACTACACAAACCGACCAAAATTGACGTTCATACGCCATACGACATTACACACAAAAACTGTACGCCGACTAACCCTAGAACTTTAAGATATAATTTACATTATACACACAATATCTTCTTCTTTTCTTACTCTTTCTATCTTTATATAATATACTTGATAATATTAATTAAAAATGATTTTAAAAGAATGAATATAATGAGACCACACCTAAATCTATTAATGATCAGCTGCAAAAGGGGAAGAATATTATTAGCCACTCTAACAATTAACCCAACTTCCCCTAAACCACCATACACACCTCCACCACTCATCAGCCCTCAGATTCTATACCATCGTGCCATAATTAATCACCGCATTATCAGAAAAAAAAAAGCACAAAGGAAGTCTGTTTTACCGCTCGGGCCCTATCTGATCTAACGACATGGGGTACATGTAAAAAAAAAAAAAAAAAAAAAAAAAAAATGTTTATATATGTATATACATACATATATATATACACATTCAATATCGCGGGTAATACTTACGTACGACCCTTGTACCCGAGCATAATCTTAACCAACTATGCCACATAAAGATCAAGAAGTAAGGGTAATCGCGAAGACTTTCCTCGATTGTCACAATCGAATATTCTGTCTTTTATGCGGTAGCACGGTAATCCTTTACCCTTTCACACCAAATTTTGTTTTCCCTATAACGTTCTTACCTGGCAAACAATATGCGTTCCCTACCAGCAAACATAACGGAATACGAATAACCCTTTTTAGGCCCAATTTATACATATTCATTCTTTTGCAATCACGATATGCATAAATTTTGAAGTCATCGAGGACGATGACCAATCTAGGTGGGGAGGTGTCACGTGCAACGAAATTTCCAGTAATCATTAGAAATCTATTTTATTTCTATTTTTCCCTCCTCTCAAAATATTGTACCTAAACTCGTAACAGACCACGGCAGAGATGAATTTAATGTCTTTTCTCCGAAATGTGAAAATACCAAACTACAAAACTGACTTTCTCGCTGCAAACCAATACTCTCTCTCTCTCTATACCCCCTAGAATCCATACTCTCGGAAAAACCCTCTTCACCGTAAAACGAAATAGTTGTCGCCTAAATATGTAAAACACTCGGACTCCTGCACACCGCCCGTACACCCGTGGAACAAACTATGCCCATCTATCTCTCACACGCGTGGTTCGCACCATAACGCATAGACCACGAACATCTGCACGTGCATAGAGCAGCGGACCTCTTGGCGCGAATAGTAATAAAAGTTCTAAGACAAGAAGCCCAAACACAACCCCGTTGACAGGCCATAATATTCGATCTTTACTAGTATCAGGCGGGAGGCCTGGAAAAATCTAGACGAAATCTGTAAAATGCACTCTTACCAAATATGGGAAACCGATCTCCCACCAAGACTAATTTTCCTATATAAACTCTGCCCTTCTTAGCAGATATGCTCAGTTTTATAATCACAGTTTGTGCGTGCACAGTTACTCTGAACTTTCGTCGTATCTTTGATCCGGGTCTTCTGTAGAAGAGAGTGAAACAAAGTATACAATAAATCGCGATAATTGGGCTTCTCGAAGTGGTAACCGTAATAACTAAAGTATAGAGTTCGCGGTTATTTTATCCGACAATAAGTGAAAGTTAATACAAAAGAGAAACATCCGGAAATAATTGCAAAGCCAATCACACGCACCAGCATAAATATTTCTTACGTGAACCAACGGCACGACACCTCTCCGATAAGGTAAATCGAACAATTGTATTATAAATCTGTGTCATTAGCTTTAAGTCTTTACTAACAATTTGAATTGATACAATAAATGTATTGTATGCTCGTAATTGGGTTACATCTACCTTTCACCATTACACCAATACTAATCTCACCACCGAAATTAACAAGACTTCTCGAGGTCTCTCGGCAAGCGAACCCACCACCCTCTTTGTCCAATGACCCTTTCCTCTACGGACAATAAAAAGAGTCTGCGTTAACCGCTCGACGTTTGACTCGAATTTCCCGTCACTACCCTCGGACGTGACAATATATTACCTCTTTATTGCATATTTATTGTAAATATATAACGTATAATTAATAAAAAAAAGGTCACAATATATATCATCCCTCTTCGAGTATTTATTGCACAGTACGTGAAAAGAAATAAAAAATAAAAAAACGAGCTCTGAAACTACACACACACACATTTTCGAGGTAAGTAATATTCTAAAGTCAAAGACGGTGAGAGAGAGAGAAATAAAAAAGAAGAAAGGTATTCGTACTATGGCGCCTTTACACAATTCAACAAATAAAAAATCTAAAGATAAAAAATATAAAATTGTTCCGGAACCGTCTAATAATTTAGAGAGTCTCCGTAAGACCAAATGTCGCGCGCTTTTCCCTTATTAGTCGATTCGATGGTCGAGTTCGCGAATCCAAAACTTCCTCGCGAGCGACACATCGCGCGTCGCCGATCCTTGTCGCGTCTATCGCCAATTGCCTTCTTCGTGTTCCGGCGTTCGGAGTAGACACAAGTTCGGAGTAGACATGTTCATTTTCCGTTCGTAAAACCGTTAATTGTGCACTGTGAAATAAAATTGAATTGTTGTGTAAGAAATAAAAACAAGTGTTAATAGTCAATTCCCTTCTCCTCTATTCCCGATTGAAACTAAAGAAAATTAGCGTCCTCCCCAACAAAAATTGTAAAAATAAAAATAGAACAATGGAATTTTAAATCCGTGCATACTATGGTAACGCGCTCCAGACCGGTCGCTACAAAAGCCTTCCGCATAAACTTAATATCATAACGGGTCTTCGTGTAGAGGTAGCTATTCAGACTGGTGTCCGAGGGTCGGCAGTTCGAGTCTCGGCGTCTGCATCGAATTTTTTTAATTCTTTAAAAAAAAGATGAAACTAAAAAACAGCGCTCCACCATACCGACACATTCCCTCCCGCTGCAATAAAATGCTAAAAATAAAAAAAAATACAAAACGCACTATGAACAGTGCTCCACCATACCGACACGCTCCATCCCCCTCCCCACCCCTGGCCCACCGAGCCGCGGACACTCGGCGGCTGCGGAGTGGGGGAAAGGATTGGGAATAGGAGTGGGGGTCGCCATAGTGCGCACCATACTACTTACCGCTCAATATAGTATCACTTTGTCTGGAAAAGTTCCACCTCAAGTATTTGTTTGTTTACAAGAAGCAACCGATAACTTTGGCCCTTGAGTTCAAAAAACAATAAATGAATATGCGCAAAAATATAAAAATGTCGTAATAACGTCTTCGAAATCTGGAAAATTAACGACACAACTGTATACTGACTTTCTAAACCTTTGTTTAAAGTCTTATGTGGAAAAAGAACGGTTTCTATTAATTATTGACTTTTGGGGTGGACAAACAAAGCCTGAATTATATAACGAAATCTTTCAGGATAACGAGAAATAACCAACTTGCACAATTAAAGTGATTCCTCCAAAATGTACTCCGCTTGTTCAACCGTGTGATATCTATTTTTATAGACAGGTTAAAAATCTAATAAAACGTATACAAAATTGCGCGTATCTGATTGAAAATAATAGAGAAATAAATTCCCGTGAAGATTGTATAAAAATACAATCAATAGTGCACCATCAACTAGCATCGCTAATTTTTAATACAATGATCCGGTATGCCTGGTACGCTTCCGACCTTTCTGATAACAGACAAATTTTTATGAATGTAAACGAAGTATGTTTTCCAACAAATCTTTTACAGAAAAGTTGTTCATGTAATCAGTCATCGTTCATCAATTGTGCACGATGCAAAAATATTTTTTGTTTTCAATGTTTTTATGATAACTATCATTCTGGTGTTTGTATGTGATATAAAAAATGTGCAAATAATGACAATATTGTAATCATTTTTATATAAATAAAACCCTTCCCGAAATTTTGTTATAGTGGTAACGAAAGTTTTAATTTATCTCCATGCATTTGAAATTATTTAACTTTTTAAAAATAAAATATTATCTTCAATTCACGTTTCATTACTTACCTGTAACAATCATTTCATAAATAGAAACATATTATTTAGGATATAATTGATAACATTTTTAGGTCATGAACTTTATTTAAAAGTGGTTTTAATTTTTAAAACATTAAAAAAAAAGTTCCCCAAAGGTAGTATCGAACCCGAATCCCCCGCGTGATAAGCGAGCTCGCTACTAATTCGGCTACGTGGCTGTTGTTGCATGGCATCGAAATTGACCAGTATATGAACTGCGCTTAAACCTTTAGATCGCTTTTTCTTGGATTCTTGTGGCTTGTTACGTCCCAGCATGGATGACGCACAGCTCCGGTCGATAAATTAGACTACTACCTTACCTACCTGTAAACCAATGCAGCCTGCCGGCAAAATTTAAACAGTATGTACATCTTTTTTCTCTCTTATTATCATCTTGTTATTTCTAAGAAACAACCAGTATTCCCACTCCAGATACGAAACAACGATTTCCCAGAACACTTATAAATTGTCTCGTGCAACGTAATTAGACATCTAGTTATCTTTATCTTTTCTCCACTCAATATTTTTTCGTAGTTAAGGTCGTAAAAAGACCACAGCAGAGTTGAATGTAATGTCTCTTCCCCGAAGTATGAAAATGCGATAATTAGTTAAAGCCGATCTCTACACGTCAACGAACGCTCTATCTCTCTCTCTATACTTTCTGGAATCTATACCCTTAGGAAAAACTACAGCATCGTAGTGTTACGTCCTAGCCGGTAATACCGGAGTCGACACAGGGTGTTCGGCCAGTATCTCAAACTCTCGACAGTCGATAATATACCAGCACAGTCACCGTTACTCGTCGATCCTAAACTCCCAATTAATTAATAATATCATTTATTCTTAGAAAACTAAATAGACTAAGGGAAAGATCCCAACTAACATTAGTAGGGTACCACGCTCTCATTACACATACACACACCAGAGAATTCAAAACTGTAATCAAATATAGGCACTCTATCAATTTATTAACACCCTGTCCGGCGAACATTTTCTTTTATATTTTTTCCACGAACGTCTCATGCGACACCGCCGCTCGATAACACAGTCATAAACAAACTCTATACCATTCGCCGAAATTATAATTCGAAACCCTACTTCCTTTCCCACGCGGCGACTATCTCGAGTCACCTCCGCGTGATCGAGATAATCCCCTCCGCCAAATAAAACAAAGGCTCACACAAACCCGACTAATCAAAAATCGACTGCCCTTCTTTGTAATCTGCCTCTGCGAGGCAGAACGGGCAACGCTCTGAAAAAACTGAAGTCAGATCATACTCCGCACTCATTGAGTCCACATCTTAAAGACTCTGAAAAAGAATTCACGAACAGTCACAACACTTAGACCAAAAATCCGATAAACTGTAAAACCCTTAACTCGAACGAGCAAGGTTCGTTATCAACTAACAGTTTGAATAAAGTCTACGTTGTAGGTTATTACCAAAAAATAACCGAGTGTGACAGTGTTATTCTCTCGTATAGAGAGTCTACGCAACCTTAACCAATATCTCACAGATTCAAAGAAATCTGTACCATTAAATATTTAGTTGTGTTGGGAGTCGCAGCCGATCACCAAAGGAGTCGTTCACGCAGAACGTAAGTACATTCAAAGTTCGCGCTCTATCTCCAATCGCGCTGCGTCTGTAGCGGTATATTGTGCATTAGCTTATAGTCCATCTATTTCGTCGAATAAGAATGAGTTTCACGGGATATGGGGAAATATTTATTTTCGGGAGTAACTGTGAAAATATACTTTTATTAAACGGTACAAGTTACTATCGTGTCGTGAGGCGCTCTCGTGAGGAACGCTCGTGCGGAACTCCCGTGAAGAACTGCTTCTCCTTTGCTAGCGGAAATCGTGTCTCGTTCGTGTCGATACGTAGAGCGCGTGGACTCTCTTGTTACCGTTGCTCCTATTGGTCGACGGCGGCGCTGTAGTCGTGATTGCCGGAACTCGGTGATGTGAGTCGGCCTTACTGTAAAGGCGGTACCCACAGTACCCCCCTCCGAGCAATCGCGTTAGATTGTGAATGTTACCTTTTTGTTTTTAGGACCGCCGTAGGAACGTGGTGGATTGTCCGGGCGAGACGTTAGTGTCGGAGGGGCTTTTGGTATGGATGTTATGTTTTTATTTTTATTTTTATTTATAGGAACCGTTGTTAATACTGGAGGTGGTATTGAGGTTTGTGAGGAAAATCGAGACGATGTTGCCAATGGCACCGCGACAGATTGTTCGGGTGCTTGTAATATCTTCTGATTTTCTTTTTCGTGTGTAGCCGCTTCGTAAAAGGCTGGTTTTAATCTTTCGGTTGAAACAGTGACACGGTCTCCTTTGATGAGGATTTCAAATACGTTGTCCGATAGTCGGTTCAGGACTTCGTACGGACCCTCGAAAGGCTGTTCCAAAGATCTTTTATTCTCGTTGCGGATGAAAACATGCGTGCAATCGAATAAAGATTTGTGCACGAAAGGCTTTTTTTTGTTGTGGTGGGCCGTTGGGACCGGTCTGATACTGCGCATGTGAGAGCAGAGGCGCTGAACGTAGATTTGTTGTTCGTCCGTTTCTTCGTGGTCAATCAAAAACTCTCCGGGAAGTCGGAGAGTCGTCCCGAAGACAAGTTCAGCGGCTGTGGTTTTTATATCCTCCTTGAAGCTGGTTCTCAATCCTAGGAGAACAAGTGGAAGAGTATCGACCCATTCAGTAGTTTCGTGGCACATGATTGCCGATTTTAAAGATCTGTGCCAGCGTTCCACCAAACCGTTGGAAGCTGGATGATATGCTGTTGTACGAATCCTTTTGCATCCGATTAATTTTATTAAAGAGTTGAAAATAGCCGATTCAAACTGTGAACCACGATCTGTTGTAATGGTGTTTGGTGCACCGAAGCGGGCAATCCATGTTGCGAAAAAGGCTTTTGCGATCGTCTCTGCTGTCATATCGACTATAGGAACGGCTTCCGGCCATCTGGTGAATCTGTCGATGATGGTAAGGCAGTATCGAAAACCTTTAGATGGAGGTAGAGGTCCAACGATATCAATGTGGGCATGACCGAAACGTTCATCTGGTACCGGGATGTGTTTCGGTATGTTTTGATTGTATCGCGAGACTTTACTGCGTTGACAAGGCAGACAGGTACGCGCCCATTCGGTGATATTCTTCCTCATATGAGGCCATACGAATTTTTCTTGGATCATAGTCTTCGTTATTTTGCCACTGGGGTGAGCAAGTCCGTGCGTGGCATCAAAAATGCGTCTTCTTAGCGTGATAGGTATGTATGGTCGAATTTTGTTATTCGAAATGTCGCAGAAGACGATTTTATCGGTGTTGTCTACTCGAAGAGGTCGAAGATCGAGGGATGTATTGGAATTTAGCAAATTTCCCAACTCTTCATCCGTTGATTGTGCTTCGGCTAGATCTTCTGTTGAAAACAATGTTGGCATGTCAATCGTTTCGATTCGAGAAAGAGCATCCGCAACTACGTTGTCGGAGCCACTCAAATGAACAATATTGGTCGTGAATTGGCCGATAAAGTCTAATTGGCGAAGTTGGCGTGGAGAAGCTTTGTCGCAACGTTGCTTGAAGGCGAAGACGATAGGTTTATGATCGGTCTTGATCGTAAGAGGACGTCCTTCTACCATGAATCGGAAAAATTTTAAACCGGCGAAAATAGCAAGTAGTTCGCGATCATACGTGCTATATTTCGTTTGAGCGGTTGTAAATTTCTTTGAGTAAAATCCAAGCGGTTCCCAGGTTCCGTTGCACCATTGTGTTAAAACAGCACCCATTGCTGCATCAGACGCGTCCGTCTGAAGTGCAAGTGGAGCGTTTGCGAGTGGATGTGCAAGGAGAGATGCATTTGCTAGTTGGGTTTTGCACTCGTGAAAAGCTTTTTCCGTTTCTGGTGTCCAATTGATAATTCTCTTGTCTTTCTTCTTAGCGCCTACGAGATAAGCGTTCAGTAAGGCTTGTGGACGAGCAGCGTTGCGGACGAAACGGCGATAAAAATTGATGATTCCGAGAAAACGTCGGAGTTCAGAGATATTTGACGGTTTTTTGTATTCTAAAATTGCTGCGACGCGATCGGGAATCGGGCGTGTACCATGTTCGTTTATTTCGTATCCTAAATAGTGTACAACTTGTTTACCAAATTTACACTTCGCGATGTTGATCGCTAGACCGTGTTTTTCGAGTCGCTCGAATAGCATTCTCAAGTGTTGAGAGTGTTCGTCAATGTCTTTTGAAGCGACCAACAAGTCATCAATGTAACAAAATGCAAAATCTAGGCCACGAATGACCGCGTTCATGAATCTTTGAAAAGATTGCGCTGCGTTGCATAGTCCGAACGTCATTACGCGAAATTCAAATAATCCGAAAGGGGTTATTACTGCCGTTTTTGGTCGATCTTCCGGTGCGACCGGTATTTGGTAATAAGCACGTGTCAAATCTATTGTTGAAAATATCTTACAACCGCGGAGTTGATGCGAAAAATCGTGCAAATGCGGTATAGGGTATTTATCCGGTTCCGTTACCCCGTTTAGACGTCGATAATCCCCGCACGATCTCCATCCTCCGGACTTCTTTTCAACGATATGCAGCGGACTAGCCCATTGGCTGTTGGAAGGGTAGCAGATTCCTTGCGCGGTCATAAATTCAAAGTCGGCTTTTGCGGCGTTAAGTTTCTCACCAGTGAGGCGGCGAGCACGTTCGGCGATCGGAGCTCCTTTTGTGACTATGTGATGTTGTACGTCGTGGACTGGAAGACCGGTGAATGAGAACGGTCTCGTGATCGTTGGAAACTCCTTTAGAAGATCGTAGAACGGTGCGTTATCTGCAACTGTGGAAATTGACGAATAGGCTCCGCAGGCAATAGTACCGATAGAGGAGAGTTTCGTCTCTGCGTCGATTAGCCGCTTGTTTTTCACATCGACTAGCAGTCCGTGCCGCGAAAGGAAATCTGCGCCAATAATGCTGCGAGACACGTCAGCCACGATAAAATTCCAGGTAAAATTGCGACGTAATCCTAAATTAAGCGTTAAAGATTGTTCACCATATGTTTTTATCACAGAGTTATTTGCGGCGTACAAATGAAATGGTAAAGCGTTAAGTTTACCCATTGTTTGTGTACGCGGTATCACTGACACATCTGCCCCTGTGTCGACTAGAAATGACAAACTTGATCGTTTGTCTAGGATTACGAGACGATATTGTTTCCAGGCGTCGTCGTTTACCGTCTCGATGTACGGCGACGTTATTCGTTTTCCGACCCAGGGTTGTTTTGTACCCAGGCGCAGGGGTGAAGACATTTTCGAGCTTTTATGCCGAATCGTTGGTGATAAAAACACATTGCGTCACGTTCCCTCGCATGATTGTTGTTGTGGCGTCTGGCAGGCCAGGGAGATTTCGACCTGCTTCTGGTCCGATTTTTGTTCGTCGTAGGCCGCTTTTCCTCTTTTAACATTCTGTCGAATCTGGTTGTTAAAGCGTCAATGCGTCGCAATAATTCTTCATGTAATTTGTCTGGCGTACGAACGCTCACGGCGTTAACATGCGTCGGACGTTGAAGATCCATGACTTTATCCGCTAGGAGAGCAAGTTTATTTAAGCCGTTCTCGCTGGAAGCAGAGAGTATTGCACTGACCTGTTGTGGAAGTTGTTCCAAAAACAACGATTTAAGTAGTGCGTCTTCGCATTGATTTGATGCCAAGTTTCTCAAATTTTGAAGAAAATGCGAGGGTCGTTGATCGCCCAAAAACTGACCTTTGATTAGTCTCCGTACCTTGCTCTCGCTAGATTCGGCGAACGAGGAAAGGACTCTATCCTTGATGGCTTCGTATTTATTTGTTTCCGGAGGATTTTGAATTATGTCCATGACGAATGGTAATATTGACGGATCCAGGTTAGCCAGAAGATATTGATACTTCGTTTCATCGGTCGTTATTCTGGCGATGCCAAACGCTGCCTCCACTTGGAGAAACCAGACCGCTGGCTCGTGCCTCCAAAATGGCGGGAGTTTCGCTATGCGCGACATGTGCAGTTCGACGGGATTATCGACAGACATTTTATTTGTCAAAAACTTACAAATTTCGCAGAAATATTTACCGAACGGCACTCGGCGAAGCGTTCGCGGAAGCCACGCACAAGAAAAAGCGAGGATTGCACGTGGATAAGCGAGGTACGGATAGATGCGTACTCCGTGTTGAATCGTGCTTCAAAGAGACGCCGGTTCGTCCGGAGTCAACGAAATATAAAAAATATTCGACGGTCATATATATATTTATACCGCAAGGACGTGAATTATTTAAAAAATAGTTAGTGACAAGTAATACGGAAAAAAAAGAGTTCATTAAAATTCGCGAACACCTGACGTCGTTCGTGTCGAGAGGCGATGGAACGCGAGGCAATTTTTCGGCCGTCGTTTAATGGCCGTCGATCTCCGGCACGTGTTCGCGCGTTGCACTGTCTTTTTAATTAAGTCACTGTAACTTCCGATCACGTCGGGGTCACCAATTTTGTAGCGGTATATTGTGCATTAGCTTATAGTCCAGCTATTTCGTCGAATAAGAATGAGTTTCACGGGATATGGGGAAATATTTATTTTCGGGAGTAACTGTGAAAATATACTTTTATTAAACGGTACAAGTTACTATCGTGTCGTGAGGCGCTCTCGTGAGGAACGCTCGTGCGGAACTCCCGTGAAGAACTGCTTCTCCTTTGCTAGCGGAAATCGTGTCTCGTTCGTGTCGATACGTAGAGCGCGTGGACTCTCTTGTTACCGTTGCTCCTATTGGTCGACGGCGGCGCTGTAGTCGTGATTGCCGGAACTCGGTGATGTGAGTCGGCCTTACTGTAAAGGCGGTACCCACACGTCTCCGTACGGTGTCTCCCTCTCTCGGGACGTAACAGTAGAACGAAATAGTTGTCGCCCAAATGTCAAAACACCCGAACTAGATAACCGGCGTGTGCTCCCGCGGAGGGAGCTATCTGTCTCTCTCGCGTGGACCACACCACGGCGCACAGATCACGGACATGTGTACGTGCAAGAAAACAGCAGACCTCTTGGCGTAAACGGTAATAAAAATCCTAAGATAAGAAGCCCAAACGCAGTTCTCGTTGACAGGCTATAAAATTTGATCTTTATTAGCGTCAGGCCTAGAAACCATCGACGAAGTCCGTATAACGCACCCACTCCGAATATGGAAAATTCATCTCCCGCCAAGATAATTTTTTCTATATACAAACCCTGTCTTTCCCAACAAAGGCGCTTAGTTTATAAGTACACTTCGTACGCGCACTTTTAATTAGAATCGACTCAACCACGAAATCGAAAACATCTTAAGCTAACAAATCTCCGACATTTGTAAAATCACTCTAAGTCCAATTTGTGTTGTAATTTCATGGTACAATCTCAAACTTGAATAAAGTACAGTTGTTTTTGTTAATTGTATGAGAAGTGTTGGTGTTGCAATCAAATAATAATTTTCCCAAGAAAATACATCTTCTCGGCTAAATCGAGAACTCTGGGAAACATCATCAATCAACAATACGTCTTCGAAGAGGAATCATCCTCGACGATTAATCATAAATTGTTGAGTTGGTACATTGAGCACAAGTAAGTCGTAGGCGGCGAGCTCACGTCCAGCCGAACAGCGCAATTTAATTCAAATATCGCGCGCACATCGAATTATCGACGGAGCTTCAAATTCTCTCCACCTTGGGACGTAACAGCTAGTGCGCTCTACTACTTTACTACGTGAACACCCTTAAGGTATACTACTAACCTGCGAAGGCTCATCTCGAAATCAATTTACCAAACCGTAAGGCCCCCTTGTCAGACTCAACCACCTACAGACTTATAAATGAAAATCCAATCAACAAGCTACACAAAAAGGAGTTAACAACATTTTGACTAGATGGAGAACACTTAAGATCATAGATGAAACAACACACAACTACCTGAAAGCTCAAAATTGTAGCTTACCGCACCAGTATTGTCTCCCCAAAATCCACAAAGAGAGTTATTCGCTTCGGCTTATTGTCTCATCGATAAACAGCCCAACACAAGTTAACATACTTTATACAGTCAAATTTATCAAAATTAATAAAACCATCCGAGTCCTACATACAAAATAGCTTTTCCGTAAAAAAATTGATTACAAACATCATCATTCCGCTAGACTACCCACTCGTTTCCTTCGACGTAGTTTCGCTATACACCAATGTCCCTCTAGAATTAGTGATACAAAACCTTCAAAAAAGATCATCGTTATTTTCCGAAAGATTCCCACTCAAAGAAATAATAAAAACAATTGGATTCATTATGTTTTCCACATTTTTCACGTTTCAAAATAGGATTTATCAACAAATCTTTGGATTACCAATGGGCTCACCATTGACCCCAATTTTATTTAACATAGTAATGATAGACTTAGAATCTAACTGCTTACAAAAACTGAAATTTACCATTCCGTTATATGAAAGATATGTCGATGACATAATCATGGCTCTTCCAACAAAAGAAATAAACTCCACACTAACAATCTTTAATTCTTACCATAATAAATTACAATTCACAACAGAAACTGAAAAACATGGCAAAATATCATTTCTAGACATCCTGTTAATTAGAAACAACAATTCAATTATTACAAATTGGTATAGAAAAACTACTTGGTCAAGTAGATTCATCAATTTCTTTTCGCACCATCCGCTTTCCCAGAAAAAAGGCATCATCATCATGCTAGTGGATAGAGCAATAAAACTATCACATTGTTCTTTTCGTCAAAAAAACGTACAACTCATTAGAGAAACTATGCAGCAGAATTGTTATCCAGATTCCTACACTAATAAAATTATAAAATTACGAATGACACAATTAGAATCGCAATCTCAACCCAAAATCAAATTCGATTCTTCGAGAATAATAAATTTACCATACACACACAATATCCATCACCAATTATTCCGTCTTCTACAACAATATAACATAACACTAATTACCAATAACAAACATAACATTTTATCTATAATAGGATCCACAAAGGACAATATAGAATTAACCAAAAAATCAAACTTAGTCTACAAAATTAATTGCGCCGATTGTAATTCTGTTTATATAGGACAAACAAAAAGGTACTTAAAAACCAGAATTAATGAACATAAAAATAGCTTTAAGAACACAAACAACGTTCACACAGCTCTAGCACAACATGGCATTCAACTAGGACACAAGTTTAACTTTGACAATGTGAAGATCCTAAATAATGAGGAATAAAAAAACAATTAATACTTGAAATGATACAGATAAAATCACGTCCTAACGCAATAAATTTCAAAACAAACATTGAGAAATTAAGCTGCATCTACAATTCTATTATTGAATAAGCATATGATAGGTCTGAATGACCCACCCAAAAGATGAACCGTCTCTCAGTAGATACGGCACTGATCGCAACTCTTAGGCTAAGGTCGCACTACGGTTAACCGCAGGCGGTTTTCAACCGCGCGATTTTGTGACTTATAGGCATCAATACAAGCGGCCGCACTGCCGGCTTTTTGCCGCGACTGATTTCAAGACCGCAACTTGTTACAAATCGGTGGGCGGCGAAAAACCGCGCAACGCTTTGTAACTTATGAAACTACGTAGCGCCGCATGCACGTCACGGTTATCCACGCGCGGTTTTGCTCATTCTCAGTGTTTGACATACAGAGCACTGGGTTCTAATATTCATCGTCCCGTTTATTCACCTTCGTCGCTGTCATCGCAACGATGTCATCAAGTGAAGCTGAATCCATTGATAATGAGACATTCGATTATATATCCCAAAAAATTATTTTCGAGGTAGAAAAGAGGTCTGTGCTGTACGATACAACTCTAGGTCAGTTCAGTGACAGAATAGAGAAGGCTAAGCTTTGGGTTTGAGTTTGGGTAATGATGGTATTTTTTATGAAAGAACCCTTTTGAGTATCGGAATTTACATAATGGATGTATCCAGTACTGGCGATTTTTCCGTTGGCATTCTTTTTTCCTTCGTCTTATTTCTAAGGCAATAATACACACTACGTTCTTAAAGTCCATCTTGGAACTGACATGAAATAGGCACAGTTTTAAACGCAGAACCGCAGTGCGTGCACCCTAAGCGGTTGCGCGGTTATTCGCTACAACCGCCAGCGGCAGAAAACCGTATTGCGGCCTTAGCCTTAACTGTCTCCGTGTTGTGCTTGACTACTAACACCACAATTGATCGTGAATACGAGATCACCTCTATTTTCAAATAATTCAACATTCGTAGTTCTGGAGAGTTGTTCTTAAAACTCTGTATTGCTACAAAATTTATAATCGGTAACTACTACACTACACAATCTTAGTGATCATTAACAATTAAAGCATTATAATTTCCTTGTTCTCTCATCGTAATTACAGAGGATACCAGTTCGCAAAATAACGGATTTGGTATCTATCAAATAAAAATTGACTGGTATGAAAAGGAAAAAGAGATGATTCTTAAATTTTCGCTCTAAATGCATTGGGAGTGGTTTGTCAACTTAATCCTAATGATCCAACTCTACTGAATAGTTTCTTATCAACTTCATAAACCATCAATTGTCAAGGTTTGTCAGCTTTGCCCTATACATAACCTAAAAGCATGTTTAATATAGGTATTTATTGGTCCGCACGACACGATAGAATAGACTGATTCGCCTTCTTTTAAGTTTTTACTCTTTTGACGATAATAATGCAACATTTATACACTAACTATATGATATACTGTAAAATTTTAGCATAATAAACATTTTCTGAAGAGGATCCGAATCAGGATCGAAACGTTAAACCAGTATCGTTCTTCCTACACCTGGAATCTTTGACCGAATTAGACGACATTTCATCAACCATTAATACAGACACGGTCACCCATCAAATTCATCAATCACGATTTAAAAAATCGCTTGCTTGATTCAGCCTATCCGACTCTAAATACGGACTCTGAAAATATCGAAAATGAAAATATTGCTGTAAAAACGTAATGATGAATTAAAGAATCAATATTTATACATAAGAAACATAACCTTTAGTAATGTTAGTGTAAGATGAAGAAAGAATGCAAGGTATGATAAGGAGGATGGAAAGGTACGTAGAAGAAAAGAAGATGGAAGTCAACGTAGGAAAGACAAAGATAATGAGATTCAAGAATGGGGGAGGGAGACAGAAAAAAACGGCCTGGAAATGGAGAGGAAAAGAGTTGGAGGAAGTAAAGGAATTTAAATACCTAGGATACGTGTTTAAGAAAAATGAGGGGGGGGGGGGCAGAAAGCACAAATAAAAGACAGGGTGAAAAAGGCAGGGGCAGTAATGAGACAGGTGTGGGGGATAGGAAAACGAAAATTCGAAAGAAATTGCAAAGAAAAACACTAGCTCTTCGATACGCTAGTGTGGACAGTGATGGGATACGGCGCAGAAATATGGGGATGGGAGGAGAGAGAGAAAATGGAAAGGGTGTTACGTCCTCGATGATGATTCGGAACAGGACGGTCACGCCGTTCTGTTGACTCCGCCGATATAGTTTGTCGGCGCGAACTACGAAGAGTACGCTCAGTTTGATCAGAGTGAATGAGAAATTCTGATGAAGCGGAAATTCGGAGACTCGGAGGTTCTGGGGTTCTTTCTGAAATTCGACCCCTGCTATGCGCAGTTGAAGAGAACAACACGATGGATAACAGTTAACGATTGAGTTTATTCGTACTGTATAAATGATAGAGAATAACACTTAATTTCTGTTGGTTTAACTGAGCTGAACGTCGAACGAGACGTTTTACAGAGAGTGTTTTAACTGAGGACTGAATGACAGAACTCGAGTTGTGTAATAATTAATGTGTGTTTTTTGGCCACAGCGTCTCTTTTTATAGGTGCTCTAATTTTGGGTGGAAGGGATTTGGTTTAGGGTGGAGTTTTGGTTTTCCCTTACGAGAGGGTCGGGAAGTTCTTGTGATAGGCTAGGTTTTCCCTACCATCTCTCGTGTTAAGAAAAGTCATACTATTTACTTATCAGACAGAACTATCTGCTATGTCGGTACTAGGGGTAACTACGCAGAGCGCCTTTTTATCGACTAGAGGACATATGCAACCGACGTTTGGTCATTACTGAATTTTGAAAATTGACTGGGCCTTTAATGTCGGCCAGTACATAACAAGGGCGCAAGAGAAATATACTATAAGATGGACGATGGGAATAGACTGGAAGACGCCAGGGTATATGGTAAGGGAGGAAGCGAAAAGGGAAAAGATAAAAATAAGGGCAGGAAGGAGGGCATGGAAGCATGAGGAAAAACTAGAGGCGGGGAAAGGAAGCGAGCTGACAAGGCTGTGCCTCAGGAAGATAAAAAAGAGAGAAGAAAAAGGAGACGAAGGAAAAGCGGGCTGGGAAAAGGGGAGGGAGGAGGTAAAACAACAGGGCAAAAGGGAAGAAGGACAGGAGGGAAAAGAGGAATACAAAGGAGTAGAAAAGAGAGAGAAGGAAAGACAAGAACAGGAAAGAAGAGACAGAATAGAAAGGTCGAGGTACAATAAATGGTACAGGGAGATTAGGGTTAGCCAGGTACCAAGGTATTTAAGATCAGGATGACCGGAGGAGAGATATAGGAGAATAGCAAGGTTCAGATTAGGGAACGAAATGAGAAGAAGGCAATACTGGAAAACAGGTGAGGAAAAAGAATGTGGGATATGCGGGGGAAAGGAAGAGACGTGGGAACATATATTAGACAGATGCTGAGGAGAAGGAGAGGAAAGGAGAGGAATAGGGGTAAGAATAAGAGAAATTCTGGATGAGAGAGGAGGAGAAAAATGGATGAAGGAGATGGAGGAAAAAAGGAAAGGGAATGAAACAGAAAGAAATGAGAGAGGAGAGTGGTAGGAAGGAACGAAAGATTGGAACGAATGAAGCGAAAACGGAAGTCGACGAAAAGGGGAGAAAGGAATAGAATAGATTACTAAGATAAGCGTGACATGTAAGTGAGAAAAATGAGCGAGCAAAGGGACGGATGGCGGAAATAGATTGATTGATTGATTCGTTTATATTGAAAATACTTCGATTCAATGTCCAGTATGAGAGGCGTGAGGAAAAGGAGAAATTAAATTCGCACCCGTTGAATCAACGTTTTAATTATCACAGGTTTTCTTTTTATTAATTAATCACCCCAACGGGCGGTATACGAATTCTTAAAACCTTTATTAAAAACAACTGTGACGAAAATTATCAGACTTTTCGTTTCTTCCTTTAATACAGAACAAAAGCTTTATTCTCTTTGAACAGCACACGTGTTGCACGACTAGACTCCCGACCGGAGAAGAAGGATGGCGGCAACGAGAGAGAACTCGTTGCCGCTCTTGCTGCCTTCTCATTGGCTGGCTGCCTTCGGCCAGTCAGCGCTTTCGCTTTCTCTCGCCAACGATTCCTATCGCCCCTGGCGACTCGATGACTTAAAGCCAAATCTCCCTCAAACTACTTCAACAGTTTAATATGCCCAAGAACATCTATAGGGCAAAATTACAAAAGCAGTATACTTATAACAATAACTAGACTTAAAAATATAATAGTTTAGCATTCGACAGCTTCTTTGGTAGCCAATCACATTAGCTTAATGATAATAATACTTTATAACTAATGAAAAAAGAAAAAATATTTTATATAAATAGTTCTATCTTGTTACATGAGAACATTGCACGGTGCAATAGGATATGACGATTCAACTAATATACATATATGTGCGCTTATATACTAAAATGAAAAATATTATAGATAAGTAAATAAATCAGTGAATCCTCGCAATGTGGGCAACTAGCTTAACGATTATGCGCTACAGAGGTCGGTTTCAAGTAGGTAAGATCGAAGTGCAGATTTAAAGGTTACCAGTGACGAGCTGGAGGTAAGAGAGCCGGGCAATGCGTTTCAGAAGCGGGAACCAGAAATCACAAAAGACCTGGCATACGTTTCTGTGTGGTGCTGGGGAATGGAGAGCAAATTAAGTAGATGTGCATGCCTGGTCGAACGTCGTAGCTGGGGATCGGGTCGTGAAAAAAGTTGAGACCGGTAGGTGGGCGCCTGGCCGTCTAAGATTTTGAATATGAGAATGCCAAGAAAGTATTTTCGCCTCGATCTGACAGATAACCAACCCAGCTGACGACGAAACGGCGAAACGTGATCATCTCGGCGAAGATCAAAGATGAAACGAATCGCACCGTTTTGGAGTGTGGTAAGCGTCCTGTTGAGCTCGTCTGAGATTCTGTGATAGACCAAGCAGCAGTAGTCAAAGTGAGGCTGGACAAGCTTGATTCGAAGATTCGTGGGCAAGGGGTTACGATGGAATTTGAGAGCGTGAAGAGTACGATGGACTTTTTATGAAATGAGGGAAATGTGGCTGGACCAGGATAGCTTCGCGTCAACGATCACTCCCAGATTTCGTGCTTCAGAGACAAATGGAAGTGATACGCCATCGACTCGAACAGGCTCAAGTCTATCTAAGTCTACAGATGCAAGCATAGCATTGCTGCCCAAGAGCATGACGTTGGTTTTGCCGAGGTTGAGACGTAGACCATTGCTAGAAGCGTATCCAGCAATGGTTTCCGCATCTTGCGCTATTGCTCTAAGGCCATGGTCCCGTTCAGAAGGATGCACGCTCAAAAAAATTTGCGTGTCGTCAGCTGTTCAGAAACGTGCGTAGTGTCGGGAGTCCATGCGAGACGTCAGCAGGTCTCGGCCTTTGACTCTCGTGTGGACTCGGCCGTACTCGCGCGTAACGAGATCTCCCCCCACTTATCAATCGATGAGCGAGATCGATTTCCGGCATCTTCACTTCTAGTTCGGCTTCCCTTGAGAAAGGTCTTCGACGCGCGCTTCTAATACGGTCCTTTTTGCATCTTCGACTTCGGCATATTTCATTGTTATTCTCTCGATTCTGTGGACTACTATTCTGACCGGCTTTCCTTCGTGGACATTCTTCTTGATTTATTGCGGTGAATTCGATACGATCTCTGATAACGACAACGGCTTTATTCAAGGACTAATTCTCACGGCCACGCGGTCGCGAGTAACATTGCCGCCATTAATCGGCTCGCACGCCGGTCCATAAACCTTGTGTATAGTGTATTATAATAAACGTTGTTATTTTATTTTGTTAATCTTCCGATCTCTTCATCTTTTTGAGTTTGCAAGTTCACCCGTTCACCGTGCTTTTCCGTCTCCTCACTTCCCCTAAACCAGATCCCGGGTCTGCTCCCACCTTTGCAGACATCAGCAAATATAAGATAGTCAGAAAACTTTACGCATTTTCCAAGATCGTTTATAAATAAAATGAATAGAAGAGGACCAAGAACCGAGCCTTGAGGAACGCCCGATGATGTAGGAAGCCAGGTTGATACAGTATTTTTGTCATCGATGATCGCCTGGAGCCTTCCTGACAGGTAGTGGAAAAGAAGTGACAGAGTTGAGGAATAAGAGCCCATGCGTTTAAGTTTTGCAAGAAGCCAATAAGAAATGGTATCGAAGGCCTTGCTGAAATCAAACAAGACCAAAGGAGTGGCCGTACATTGGTCAATGGCCGCTGGTACGTGGTCGGTGAAGCTGAGGAGAGCTGTCTGTGAGCTGAAATTCGATCTATAACCTGACTGCCGTGAATCTAGAAGGTTGTTAGAGTCCAGGAACGACTGGAGTTGATCATGGAGTACCCTTTCCATGAGCTTGGAAACTTCGCAGAGATTCGCAATAGGGCGGGTATCTGACGGACACCTCGAAGTGCGGATTTTAGACAACGGTCTAATGTACGCTCGTTTCCAAGGTTGAGGAAAATAGCCGAGCTCGATGCATGCGTTGATAATGCGCAGCAGGATAGGAGCGACGGCAGGGAACGAGGCTGAAAGGCAATAAGGAGAGATTTGGTCCGGTCCAAAGGTGAGGGACGACGAGCGCGACATGATAAACACTCGACGAAGAGATTCAAGTGTAATGCGTTGGAAGAAAAAAGACGAGCCAGGGAGTGCAGGAGAGGAAGAGGAAAGGAGCAAGTCGACATCATGGACGGAACAGAGAGAAGAGCAGTTCGAAACAGAAGAGTAGTGAGAATTTACTTGCTCTCTGCAGAAATATTGCAATGGCGATACTGTCGTTGCCCCTACTAATCCTAAGCGCGAAAGCGCCTTCCAGAGGCAGGAGGGTTCAGATATACGAGAGAGAGAGTCTCCGATATGTGAGCGATTTTAGCGCGCTTAATCTCCGATGCGAGGGAATTTCGAAAGTCACGATACATTTCAAAGGTTAGTTTGCATCTAGTGCGCTTCGCTTGTTTGTAAACAGCATTTCGCTCACGCATGGCGTTTTTCAGTTGGGCAGTTAGCCAGGGATTTGGGGGTCTTCGAGCTACGAATTTACGAAACGGAGCATGAGCATCAAAGACTCCCATCACGACCTCGGTGAGTAGAGACATACAGTCGAGACCATTTCTTCGATGGTAGCGATGGCAGTGTTGTCAGGAGACAGCGAGTCGATTCCGCTAACTAGCGAGGTGAGGAACTCGTCATTGTTAAAATAAGCTAGAGAACGACGCATAATAGGTTTCGGAGTAGTCACAAAATCGCCTACTATAAAAGGGCAATCAGTCTTCTTGTACTCAATTATTTTATCTATCGAGTCGACGATAAAAAGATCGTGGGCAGCGACGATGTTACGTAGATAGCGAGCTTCAAAATGGTCCATCATCAGGTTGCAATTAGAATCGCCTGCCAAGATGATGTGGTTGTAGCGAGGAGATACTGTTACGAATTTCTCAAAGAAGTCGTTAAAGAGTTCAGCTTTAGGGCGTCGATACATTGCAACGAAGAGAATGGGACTCACGTTATTTATCCTAAGCTCAATCATTAGGAATTCGGGAGAATTCGAGTATTCGCTCGGCGAGGATAGCACAAGTTTAGCTCTTAGGATTTTATGAACGTAGCAAGCTACTCCTCCCCCTTGCTTGCCCTCGCGATCGTTCCTAATCAGAAAGTAGTTTTTAAAGTTCACAGTGTTATCGGCTATGGTGGAATGCAGCCATGTTTCAGATACAGAGATCCCGTGAAAATCTGAAGACTCGAAATGCAGACGAGCGAGATCAATGTGGCCTGGCAGGAAGTTCGCATTAAATTGGGCAACTTTAAGTGCGAAAGGAGTTTTGCTTACATTACGCGTGCACGAAGGCTTCTGGGAAGGAGAACTGGGTGGTATGCCTGGCGAAGTTAGAGGTAGTTACTTAATGTTGTCCAAGTCTGCCGCTGAATTGATAAATATGACCTCCGAACCTTCCGCTCTACGAACGCGGGTCCCATTTTGCCACCAGACATATTTGTGGTGCATTTCACTCGCTCTGTCTTCGGCTTGCCGATGTAGGCGGTAGAGCTCGGCCGGAATGGATGGGTTCACGTACAAGTTACCCGGTCGAACGATTGAAAACACCTCGCGCAGTGAGAGGGACTTCTTTGCACGTTTCTTCATAATTATAAAGTCACGAGTAGCCATCGATTTAAGTTTAACGAAGAACGACGTGGTCTTGGGTCTCAAAGACACTGAACGCGGACTATGGTTCACAGCGTCTCCGACTGCGCCGAGCATGCTGCTGTTGGTATTCTTTTTAATCGTGTCACGAATCTCAAGCACATCGGCTGTTAGTTGAGGCACTGATAGTGCGGTAAAGATTGTTGCGATTACCGTCTGTCTGCTCGACGCCAGATCTGTGGGAATACAACACAACTAGCTCCGTGGATGAGGCTAAAAATGAGTCAGGGTTTGAGGTTGTCGGCCCGTTCGAGGTTATCGGCCCGTTCAAGGTGTTGGCAGAACACAAGGACTCAATATTGTTTTTAAGATCGAGTATTTCTGACAGAGATGACGTTTTTGCTTCTTCTAACTTATTGACACGGTCTGTAAGGTTTTTCCTGAATTCACAATCTTCGCGCGCGGCGGTAGCAGCAGCCTGTTCCAAATTGTTAAGGCGGTCAGCGAAATTCTGGTGCGCTTCGGACAAATCGTTGAGTTTTTTACCAAATTCTTGAAAATTACTATTTATGCATTGTACTACATTTTCAAATTTTTTATCAATTTATTCATCAATTTTAGAATCTAACTGCTTAATCTGCTATACGATAGCTTCCAGTGTAACCCGAATGTGCGGATTTGACGCTGCGGAAGTGGGCGAGTGAATAGGAGACCGAACTGTGGACATGGCGCATGCACACGTGGGGCACACGTAATCTTTGGATTTCACGATGTATTCGCAATTTGCTCCGCAGAATTTGTTGGCACAAGATAGGTGAACTAGTTTTTTGCAATTGCTCAAGCAGACTGACGTAGCTTCTTCACGCAAAATTCTAATATTGCATAACGAGCAAACTGCAGGCATCATACAAAGTTGAATAATAGATAAAACGATTGTAGATAACGTAAAGATAATTAGTATAAGAATTGTTAGTTTCTTGATAATGCAGTACGCAAGATAAAAATAAGATAGAATGAGAGAGAGAGAGAGAGAGAGAGAGAGAGAGAGAGAGAGAGAGAGAGAGAGAGAGAGAGAGAGAGAGAGAGAGAGAGAGAGAGAGAGAGAGAAGGAAGCAATGAAGCAAGCAAAGAATGAAAGAGAGCGAAACGGGGAGGGAAGAGAGGAAAAGGAGAGGAAATAGAGAATAAGGCAGAATAAGGTGGGGGCTGAATCCATTATTAATGGATTCAACTTCACTTGATGACATCGTTGCGATGACAGCGACGAAGGTGAATAAACGGGACGATGAATATTAGAACCCAGTGCTCTGTATATCAAACACTGAGAATGAGCACAACCGCGCGTGGATAACCATGACGTGCGTGTGGCGCTACGTAGTTTCATAAGTTACAAAGCGTTGCGCGGTTTTTCGCCGCCCACCGATTTGTAACAAGTTGCGGTTTTGAAATCAGTCGCGGCAAAAAGCCGGCAGTGCGGCCGCTTGCATTGATGCCTATAAGTCACAAAATCGCGCGGTTGAAACCGCCCGCGGTTAACCGTAGTGCGGCCTTAGCCTTACGGTTAAGAACGGAGTGGGTATATGACAACGGAGCGGGTATATGACAGCTAGAGGCTGAAAAAAACTGCACAGTTATGTTTGATGAAATGTGGCTAAAAAGTCATTTGTATTATGATGTAAAGGTTGATGAAATCATCGGCTTTAGCGACAATGGAGAAGACAAACAATATAAATTATTAACTAATTGTATAATTAATGTAATTTTGTAATAGATGTTTGCATGTAATTATGTAATTAATAAATGATTGATGTAATAATTTATTTTTACCTTACTTATTGTTACCGAATTCCTAGACAGAGGGGAAGCGGAACAAATAAAATGGTTGAAAGTGAAGGAAAGGATAGAATCAGATCACTTGCGGGTGACGTTCGCGATACAGGGTGAAATAAGTAAAGAAGGAGAAAAGGAAGGCGAAATGAAAAGGGAGAAAGGAGGAAAAGAATGCGAGGCGAGATTGGAGTGGGAGGAGGAAAAAAGAGAGATGTATGAGGAGGAATGGAAAAAAGATGAAGTGAGGGAGGCGGCGATAGAAAAATGGAAGATACTGAAGGAGTTTATTTATAGAGCAGCAGAGAGCACGGAAATGAAAAAGAAAAGGAAGGAAAATAGAAGAGGAAACAGATTGCCGAGGTGATTTGACGAAGAGCGCAAGAAGCAGAGAGAAAAAGTATGGAATGCATTTAAAAAAATTGTGAAAAGCAGAAAAGTGAGAGATAAAAAAAGAGCTGAGCGATGAGAGAAGAATATTAAGAAAGATATACAAAAAGTCGAAAGAAAATTGGAGAAAAAATATATGGGAGGGGATAAGCAAGGCGAACAACATGAAGGAGTGGTGGAAAGCGATAACTAAATTCAGAGCCAACAAAAAGGGCGGAATGATGGGAGAAAGAATAAAAGAAAAACAATGGAGGGAGCATTTCGAAAAGCTGCTGAATGGGGAACGTTGCGAAGAGGAGAATAAGGAAGTAGAGGAACTAGAGAATACAGGGAAAAGAGAAGAGAATGCGGATGAGGGTGTAGGTGTAGGAATAGCAGAGATTGACGGAGTGGTGAAGGATATGAAGAACGGAAAAGCACCGGGAGAGAACGAAATAACAATTGAGTTCATAAAAGCAATACCTAGGGGGTAAAAGGAAAGGCTAAAAATAAGCTTCAACAAGATATGGAACGAGGGAAAGTTAGCAGAAGGATGGGAAGTGGCCAGGATAGCACCAATATATAAGAGTGGGGAAGCAGAAAACGTAGAAACTTACAAAGGAGTGTTGCTATTGAATGTGGGGTATAAAATACTCACGAGGTTACTAACAAAAAGGCTAACAAGATGGATCGAGAGGAGAGGTGGGTTAAAAGAAAGCCAGGCGAAATTTAGAAAAGGAAGAGAAACGAGAGATCAAATATTCACCTTGAACGCATTAATAAATAACAAATTAAAAGTAAGAGGGAAGAAGCTATACGTGGCATTCATAGATTTTAAAGCAGCGTTTGATAGAGTCGATAGAGATAAATTGATGACCAAACTAAAAGAAAAGGGGGTAAAAGGAAAGATGCTGAGAATGGTAGAGGTAATATATGACAATACGACAGCAGAAGTAGGAGTACAAGGAAAAATAACGGATAGATTCAAAATAAGAATGGGGGTGAGACAAGGATGCACCTTAAGCGCGCTTTTGTTTGACGTATATATTGATGATTTGGTGGAAAAATGGGAATTGAGAAACGAAGGGGGAACAGTAATTGGAAAGGAAAAAATATTTGCGATAAAGTATGCGGACGATGTGGCTGCGGTGGCAGAAGCAGCAGAGGGATTGAGGAGCATACTGAAGGATTTAGAGAGGTTTGAAAAGGAAAGCAGAATGCAGGTCAACGCAAAAAAAAACTAAGATAATGATTTTCAGAAGAGGAGGGAGTATAAAGAAAGGGGAGGAATGGGCAATTGATGGGGAAAAAATAGAGACAGTCAGAGAATTTAGATACCTAGGGTATTTGTTTTCTACAAAGAACGCGATAGGGGATCACGCAAGGAGAATGGTGGGAAGAACGCAAAAAGCATCCAACGCGGTATGGGGTATATGGATGTTACATCCCCATAACGTAACCACCATCGCGCCTTAAAGACGAGCATCCCTCCTTACGCCAACGCACGACGCAACCCTAACTCGGGGATGAATGCGGCGGGCAGAGATGCTCAGGCCCAAGAGTGGGGACAGGCGATAAGGATAAATTTTCCTCCGAATTGGAAAAGTAAGGAGTGGGAGACGGTGGAGACTTTGGACCAATAAGAAAATTGTAAACTACCCTCTCCAACCCCTACGCAATAGACAAAGATAGTCGATAGACTAGTATATAAGGCCCGAATTTTAGCATAAAAGCCAGTTCTCCATCAACATTCAAACATGTAAGCTTCTCTTAAGTCTTCAAAAATGTAAAAGTCCTGGACAGAGTAAAGTTTCTGTACTGCTCTACTAGTCTCAACTCAACCACCAAAAATAGAAAAGAGTAAGTTACTAACTGACTCCCACAAATTATTGAATTGCGTGGACCACCCCGAGTTCGACCATCCTCCAATACTCCATATTGAACTGCGAGGCCCACCTCGAGTTCCATCATCCTCCTACACAACCCATTGAACTGCGAGGTCCACCCCGAGTTCGATAGATTCCCCAAAGAAGAAATGAGTTGCGAGGACAACAGCGAGCTCTATCCTTCCATCATCCGTCGAGTTGTGAGGACCACCTCGAACTCAGAGGAGGCCTTCCTTACTCATTAATCCCAATTCCTTCTAACTTCTGGGGAGTCCACGGTCTAAAATTCATTTATCTGGTCAAACTCCATTAGCCCGTTTCCCAAGACTCATTAGCTTTGCTAAGGTCAAAAATAGGGCAACTATTATGTTACTAGGACGTAACATGGAAGAGAGCGGGGAGGGAGGTGTTAGAGGAAAGGTTGTTATTGTTGGAATCGTTGGTCAGCTCAGGAGCGCTATATGGGGGTTTGGTGAGAGTGAGAGTTTCGAAAGAATACAGAGCAAATGTGGTAAAATGGCTCTAGGAATTGACAGTAGAACGCCGAGATACATATGGAGAAAGGAACTGGGGGTTGCAACGTTTGAATATAGGATAAGGGAAAGAGCGTTGCGATATGTGAGAGAAGTATTAGACATGGGTGAGGAAAGATGGCCTAAAATATGTTTGATGGAAGAGATGAGAGGTATAGTTAACGGGAATCCAACAAAATGGGGAAAGGACATAAAAAAGTGGTTGGAAGAAATGAAAATAGAGGCACTGGTAAGCATGATAAGAGAAGAGAGAAATTTACAAGAGATAGACGAGTGAATATCGAGGATCGCGAGCGATAGTACGCGTGGCTACAGCGGGGAGAAAAAGCAGTAAATAAATCTAGTGTAAGAGAAAGATCAAACGTGGAAAGTAGTGAAGGGGAAGGGAAAAAGGCGGCAGAGATTGTGGAGATAATAGGGAAAGCTGGAAACGAGCAGCTAAGCTAGGAAAATCAAGGAGAAATGTATCGAGAAGCGAGGTTAGAGCGGAATCGGGCATAGAGATGGAGAATATAGATGGAAATCAAGGCGACATAGAAAGAGGTGAAGATGAGAGCGATATCTGTGAGGAAGCGGGAGTAACGGAAATCAGTCAATGGCAAGAAGGCAAGAGAAGAAGGAATAGGCCAGGGAACAACAGCGACACGATCGGGAGTAAGGAGAACGAATGCGGCGACAAAAAGGGGCGACAAGACCATGCCGACGGTCGTAACACCGAGCAAAAAAGAGGCCCTGCGGAAAATAACTACATAACACCAGAAGTGTACGCCGTGTGGACTGGAGTGGAGGGGGAAATGCCAAGATCAGCGAGATCGGAAGAGAAAATGCCAACGGATAAAATTACATTGACAGGTAAAAGAAAGAGAGGAAGACCGGCGGGCGTGCTGGGAATGAAAAGAAGGAAAGCGCAAGGTGCAAGATCGCTCTTCGAACACTGGGGGTTGGGAGGGAGGAAGGGGGGGGGCGATCAGAGGAAAGTTTGCAAAGCATCGGAGCTGAAGAGAGGGAGGGAAAAATGGAGAGTGATGCAGGGGGGATAGCAGACAGAGTGATAAGACAAATCGAGACGGCTTTCGTAAAATGGACAGAAAAATGGGAATGGGAATCCAAGGTAAGAGCAATGATCAAGGAAGCAACAAGAGAGATACGGTCGTGAATAAGTAGAAAACAGGAAGTGGATAGTGAAGGAAGAGAGGAAACGATTCTCAGAAGCCAAATGGAAGAACTGCTCATAGAGGAACAGCAAAGATGGAACAGAAGATACCAAGAGCAGGAGGAACGTGTAGAGAGGTTGGTGCAGGAAAACGAAGAGATGAAAAAGAAACTACAGAGCTTCAAGAACCATAGGGGAAGCCAACACGAGGAGAGAGCGGAAGAGGAACACACGAATCGAAAAGAAGTACGATGGGACGAGAATCAAAACGTGGTGATGGGGGATATACACCCGAAATGGAGGTAAACGGAGACAAACCAAAATGAGAGGACGAGGGAGTTGCAAGAAGGAAGAACGACATTAGAAGGGCAGTGGCAACGAGAAACTCGAGAAGAAGAATGGAGAGAAGTAAGAAGGGGAAGAAGAAGCAGATGGGATGAACAAGGGAGAGAAAGAAGGATAAAGCGTCAAAAGCCAGGAGGACTGAGTAGCGAAAAGTGGGAGAGAGAATGGCAGGAAAGAAGAAGGAGGAAAAAGAATATTATAATGCAGGGAGTGGAGAGATCAGAAAACGAACCGGAGTGGAATATAGGGAAGGCGGTATGGGAAAACACAGTAGTCAACCCTCGGATACATAAATGGAGAACGACCCAAGGAGGAATCTTTGTACAGATGGTGTCGATGGAAAATAAAATTAAAATAATGAAAGGAACAGGAAGGAGGACGGGAGGAGGAACAGTAATAAGGGACGACATGACCAAGAGGGAAAGAGAGGTGCAAAGCTGGATTGAGGAAGTTGCGAGAAGACGAGGGCCAGAGTGGAGGGACGTGAGAGTAGGATATCGCAAAATGCAAATAAATGGAACGTGGTGGAACTGGAATGAAAGCAAAGGGGAATTGGAGAAAACATGAGACAGCAGGCGCAGGGAGATCGGGACAGAACCAAGGATGGGGTTTCGACAGAGGAACCAGAGACGGAGAGAAGAATGGCGCGGCAGGAGCTACGAATATTAAGCTGGAATATAGCAGGAGTGAGGAAAATGTTCGAGGCCTGGGAGTGGCTACAAGGAATGGATGTCATCGCACTACAGGAAACTTGGCTGGAGGAAGAAGAAGAGAGGAAAGTGAGAAGCAAACTAGACAAGAACTTCGAATGGCATCCAAAGGTGGCAGAGAGGGAGAAGAAGAAAGACAGAGCTAAGGGGGCAATTAATTAGGCATAAAGAAAAATGCCTTAGGGAGGGCAAAAATAAGTGAATGGAAAGGAGGATGAGTAGTAAGAGGAATGCAGACGGGAAGCAAAGGACAGGAGAAGGTAACGATAGCTACAATATACAACAGAGATTTAAGAGGGCTACAGGAAGAGCTAGAAAGAATAATCGACGAATCGGAAGAAAGAGGAAACGGAATAATAATAGTAGGAGACTTCAATGCAAGAATCGGAGAGCACCCAGTGAATACACAAGACGTGAAGGAACTAGGTAACGAGAGAAGATCGAAAGACAAAACGAAAAATACAGAGGGGACCAAAATGATAAATTTTTGCAGAAGAAATGGAACGGAGGTGGCAAACGGCAGATGGAAGGGAGGCAGAGAGGGGAACTTCACTTATGTCAGAGAACAAGGCGAAAGAGGATCGGTAATCGATTATCTTTTGATGAACATGCAAGCGGAACGAATGATAAAGGAAATGAGGATAGAACCAAGGACGGAATCGGATCATCTTTCCATAGTGATAACAACGGAAGGGAGGAGGCGAAGACATGGAAGAGAGCAGCAGGAGAAGAAGGGAACTACCAACGGAAGAAGGGAAAAAAGAATAGTATGGGAAGAAGAGGGAGGAGAAGCGTATGAAGAAAAATTCAAAGAAATATGGAAGAACAAAGGAAGGAAACAAGAGGCAAGGGACAGATAGGACAACCTGGTGGAGACCATAAGGGAAGCGGCGGAAAGTGTAGGAATGTCTAAATGGGTAGGGAATGACAACACGGACGGGAGAAGACCAAGCGGAAGATTCAGAGAGCAAAGGGGGATAGTGTGGAAGAGATTGAAGGAATACTTGGAGAAAGCAGGGGGGGGAAGAAAGAGGGAGGCTGAGGGAGGTAAGAAGCGCCCTGAAACGAATAATAAAGGAAGAAAGGGAGGAACGTTGGAAAGAAAAATGGGAGGCAGTTAACCAAAGCAGGAATATGACAGAACTATGAAGACCCCCGAGACCATTCAGGACAAGGAAAAAAGGAAGGACCAATACACTAATAATGGAGAAAAATGGGTTAAACATTTTAAAGAATAACTGGGAAGAGGAGCAAGTGACGAGGAGGCAGAAATAACTGCAAGGGACGACAGAATGGAGGGAAGAAGAGGCACAAGGAACAATGAGAACAACGACTGGGACAGACTGATAGAGGAAGAGGCGAATAGAGACATAGAACAGGGAGAAGTGGAAGATATGCTGAATAAAATGAAGAAAGGGAAGGCAGCAGGACAAGATGGACTAATAGCGGAGCTCTTCAAATGGCTACCGAAGGAAGGGAGGAAAGATGATGATGATGATGATTGTTTATTATGCTCTAGCAGGCTATGGGGCAATAAAGTGATCACGAAAATGCACAAACCGCAAATCCGTAAATTAACAAATTTACAATTATACAGGCTGCGCCATTTACGAAGTAGTTCAGAATAAGTAGTCTTAAACTAAAATCTAATTATACAGGTTACGAAGTCATTCAGAATAAGTAATCTTAACTAAAATAATTCTAATTCTAATTATACAGTCGAAAATAATTGTGATTAAATGCTGTCACAAACACACAACAAAATCAAATCCAGCAGTAACATGAAACCACTGCTGATAGCAGACTAATCAGTACTATGCAATCCTAGGTATAGCAGTACAGTAATAGTAATTCACATAATTCCGAAAATATAAGCAATGCCTAATACATAATAATTCATTTACTATACAATCTGCTGTTGAAACTAAGGAACCAGGTAGCCCCGAGATGCAGTCAAGACAATACGCCGTGTCTTCCTACTACCTATCAATGTTGTGAACTAGCGAGCCTGCCTCTCGGTTTCTAGAAGGTAGTTGAATAGTCGGCTTTTAAATACATCGATAGACGTCGACGCTCGCACGTTGCTCGGCAGAGAATGCCATAAGAGAGGACCTGAGACATGGTAGGATCGATGAAACGTCGTTGTTCGGTGGATCGGAATATCAAAAGAGATCAGATCATCGCGCCTGGCAGACCGTCTCACATTAGGAGCCTCTCTGGGCACAATTTCACTGATGTACAGCGGCACGCTGGAAAACAGTGCACTGTACATTGATACTCCAAGGAAGTACATGCGCCGGATCCTAGCTGTCAGCCAGTTTAGCCTCCGCCTGTATTCCGATATAGATGCATCGCGACGCAGGTCAAATATAAATCTAATGCAGCAATTTAGTAGCTTTTCCAGTTTCCCATTGAGGGTCTCAGTAAGATCATGATAAACGAGGCAGCAGTAATCAAACAGGGGTAGAATGAGCGATCTGACTAAGGTGACTCGCACATCAGTGCTCAGTGAGCCCTTGTGAAATTTTAATTTGTGCAACACGCCATGAATCCGTTGCGACACAGC
Organism: Netelia melanura; assembly: GCA_964007305.1. NCBI lineage: Eukaryota > Metazoa > Arthropoda > Insecta > Hymenoptera > Ichneumonidae > Netelia > Netelia melanura. Next base: position 518,800 of record OZ023260.1, read on the forward strand.
GGCAACCTGACTATTCCATGATAGATCTGAGCATAACATAATTCCAAGGTTACGCGCTTCAGTCACATACGGGAGAGTTAACGCGTCAATGGTAATGGAAGGGATATCAGATAGATTTATTTCCGCAACGTAGGCCCTGCTACCAATGATTAGCGCCTTTGATTTAGCGATGTTAAGGGCTAACCCATTATGTTTCGCAAAGTCGGCGATGACATTGACATCATGCGTCATCATAGCGATCGCGCTATTTAGCTCTGAGGGGAAACACTGCAAGTATATCTGCGTGTCATCAGCAAAAATCATGTGATTGCAATGTCGCAAGTTCGCCCCAATATCATTAATGTAAAGAGCAAACAATAGCGGTCCAAGAACTGAGCCCTGCGGCACTCCAGTTGATAAGTGGATCGGGTCCGAGAAACCACCACTACCATCCGCTACGACCTGCGATCGACCAGAGAGATAGGAAAAAAACCACTTAAGCACAGCATCCGAAATGCCTGCCAATCTCATCTTTCTGAGGAGATTGAGATGTGGGACCGTGTGAAATGCCTTGCTAAAGTCAAAGAGGACTAAAATTGTTAACTTCCTCTCGTCAACTCCACGCCGTATGTCGTCCGTTACTCTCAGCAGAGCAGTTTGGGTGCTATGTGCACTTCTGTAAGCTGACTGCCTCGGATCCCAAAAATTCCGCAAAACCAGAAAACTAGAAATTTGGTCGAAGATTATTCGCTCAAACGCCTTAGAAAATTCTGGCAAGATTGCTATCGGCCGCGTGTCAGATGGCGTTTGAGGTGTCTTTACCTTCAGAAGAGGGCGTACGTTAGCTCTCTTCCATAGCTGTGGGAAGTGAGAAAGTCGCATCGATAGATTGAATATGCCCGCCAAGTGCGTGCACACGATATTCAGCGCCTTAGCAATAGCGAACTTGGAAATACCATCGGGGCCAGCACGAAGAGATGTGGACTCAGAACGGCGAAGGTAACCACGGACCACCGTTTCAGAGACCTCGCTAAATGTGAAGGAAGTGTCGACACCCTGGTTGTCGAGTAACATAGAATGGAATTGATCTTCAGTAATAGGAGGCAAAGAGGCTGAGATTGCACCATAGTGTAAGTTCAACTCGTTTGGCGAAAAAAAATGGAGCGGAGAAGAGAGCGACGCCTTGACCAGGCCCAAGTGCCGTGATTCTGACCACAACATCTTGGGATCCCTTAACGAATTGAGTTTTGAAAACAAAAACCCATTTTTCGCCCTTCTAATATCCATCGTAACCTGATCACGAAGCTGTCTATACCTCACGAAGCCAATAGCACTATTCGCCTTTTTCGCACGTTTGTAGATCGCATTCTTGTGCTTGATCATGCACCTTAGTTCTTCCGTAAGCCATGGCATAGGCTGCTTCTTGGCTCTGAATTCCACGACCGGGGCATGCCTGTCGAGGGCAGAGCGGAGTGACTGTGTCACCGCTGCTAAGCGTGCCTCAAGATGCTCAACAGTAGGGATGGCTTCCGAGTCATAGGCTACGACTGATGAAAACTCAGAGCGCAGAGTTGTAAGAAACTCATTCTGATCAAAATTAGTTATGTTCCGTTTGGTAATAAGACGAAACGAATCTGACGGCATGTGTATTGCATACCGAACCGTAAGCAAATCATGACCAGCGATGAAAGGAGCGGATGATTTACAGAAAAATGCAAGCTTATCTTCGTCATCAAGGATCACCACATCCAGCCACGAGTCACTATGAGCGGTATGAAATGTGGCATCAGATGGCACTAGAAACATGGAGTGAGAGCTGATAAAATTTTTAAGGTAACCAGCCGAGTAATCATTGAGGAGAAGATTGCAATTAAAATCACCGGAGATAACAATGTTTTTATAGAGATGAGCCAACCTGCAAAAACTGGCTTCGAAATTATGTAGCAGCCGACCCTTTGGCCTCCTATATAATGTCGTGAACAACATGGACTCACCACGAGGCAAATCAATATGGAGCATGATGTATTCCGGCGCATTAGAAAACAGACTGGGAGAGGTATCAAGCACCTTTGCAGTCAACGACTTTCTGATATAGCAAGCGACACCACCTCCGCGCTTTCCGCCACGATCATTACGTACTAAGAAAAACTCATCGAGGTTAACAAGGCTATCGTGGATGCCAGGGTGAAGCCATGTTTCCGATACAGAGATTATGTGGCACGGGTTTTCCACAAAGTGAATACGGACAAGGTCAATATGCCCAAGAAGAGAATTTGCATTGAAATGCACTATGGATAACTGGTTGAAGACCTGAGTTCGTTTTCGTGAGGTCCCGCTCATATCGGGAACACTCAGGTCAAGTGTCGGCACAATGCCAGTGGAGTTCGAGCTCGATCTCGATGCCGCTACCAAAGATGTTTTTGGCGGTCAGATAAGGTTAGACAGGTCATCTTCAGAACAAATCGAAATCAATGGCGCCCCGTTTTCCTTTCTAACACAAATAGAAGAGTTTCGAACCCAGACATACTTGTAGCCCGAGTCCGCCGCACGCACTTTCGTCTCACGTAACAACTTATACTTCTCCGATGACAGGAGCTCATTGACAAAGATCTTGCCCTTTGAGCTGGAATTAAAGACCTCGCTGATCGTGAGGTCTCGCTTCGTTTTCTTGGCCCTAATTATGGCATCCCTGACCGCCGCCGAAGTGACCGACATAGCAATAGAGAAAGAGCGACGCATGGAATTTAGATCTACCCCCGCGTTAAGGTTTTGGCTTTGGCCGGCTTCGCGAACTTTGCGGACCATAACTCGGGCGTCCAAGACATGGCAAACCAGATCACTCACACCTAGCGCATTAAAAACCTTTTGCACTAAGCAGCGCGGAGATTCAGTCAGCCCTTCCGGGATGCCTGCCACAACAATCTCGGCTGGACCGTTTTCGCGGAAGTTCACGTTGAGTGACTTAGCCTTGAGATTAGCAATCTCATCCGTGAGTCCCGCGTTCCTGGACTCAAGAGAAGCGACACTAGCCTCAAGAGAAGCGATCTGGTCAGTATGGGAGGTGACAACCTTAACAAGCGCAGGAATACCGCTTAGAGCCGTGCTCATCACAGCCATTGACTCGCGTAATTCATTGGCTAACTTAGCCTGCATCTCGGTCATCGATGCCCGAAGTTCAGTAGCCATTGCCTCACGTAGTTCATTTGCGACCTGATCTCTCATCTCCGCTATGGATGCCCGCAGTTCGGCAACGACAACGTCCGTGTTAGCGCCGGCCTGACGCACGAGAGCGGCGATTGATTCGAGCGATTCAACAGCGGTGTTAGGCGTATCCTCAGAAGTACAGACGCTAATCGCAGGTATAGGATTCGATGCTGAGGCGTTGCCTTCCATGATTTGAAGATCAGATTTGCAGCAGGAATTAACTGATCTCAGGGCAAAATAATGCTTAATGCAACCCGGATGAAACGTGCGTCGACAACGCGAGCAATTCGCCGAATTGTACGCTATCGCTCTATTACACTTATAGCAAACCTTCGACATACGTACTGCAATACTGAACAACACGGTATCGCCTAGCACAACAGTCACACTCACGCCTGAATAGATATTATTATAATCATAATCATGTTCATAATATAGCTGACCCGAGCCAGTGGTCAAACCAGGTAATGCAGATAACTTACACCAGTGTTGAGAGATTAAGCGACGATCGATGGTAGTGTAGCTTACAGCAGTGTTGAAAGATTAGGCGACGATCGATGATAGTATAGCAGCAGATAACAATGATCACACAGGCGACGGTCGATATAGTAGAGGGGGACAACGCAGCATCAGGGCTGTCCTTGGCAGAAGCAAAGTGGTAATGATAATTAAGAATGCGCGATCCAGCCGACGACAATCGATGGTAACGCGAACAGCGTTCGATGGGTGTTGGCCGCGCATGCGCCTGCGATCCGCCAGTAGACAGAAAGAGCACGATTGATTGACCAGCGGCTCACGAAGATTCCCAAAAACTTAGGTTAGGAAATGTGTCACCGCTATTCACCGACTTTCCCAATAATCCAGTCGAATTTCAGCGAAGTTAGTGGGAAAAAATCGATGAAAGCATTTAGGAGCGTGCTTTAAGGCTGGAAGCAGAAATGCCCGTAGGCAGCAGCGCAACAGAAATCCGATTTTCAGGGAGGCGAAAGCAAGCTCAACTATCGTACTCACCGTTAGAGAGAGAGAGGTGAAAGAGTTAGGTGAAATAATGAAAGAACTTTGGAAGAACGGAGAATTGGCGAGGGGATGGGAAAGAGGGAGGATATACCCAATACACAAGGCAGGAGACACAACGGATGCAAGAAACTACAGGGAGATAACGTTAATGGATGTAGGATACAAAATCATGACGGGCATAGTGAATAAAAAACCGAGGCAAATGATCGAGAGAAAAAAATTGGTAAAGGGGAACAAGGGACCATGTCTTCGTGCTTAACGCCTTAATAAATAACAGCTTGAAGAGGAAAGGAGGCAAATTGTACGCAGCATTCGTCGACCTCAGAGCGGCGTTCGACTCGATAGACAGGGAAATTATGGCGAGGAAACTAATACAGGCAGGGGTAAAGGAGAAATTATTACAAATAATAAAAGAAATATATAAGGAAACACAGAATGAAATAATAACGGGAGAAGGAATATCGAGGAAATTCAAAACGACGAGAGGAGTTAGACAAGGCTGTGCACTGAGCCCAACGCTTTTTAAGTGGTACATCGAATACATGGAACAGGAGTGGGAACGGAAGAAGGAAGAGGGAACATTAATGGGGGGGGGGGGGGGGGGGGGCTATGCACCGAAATTCGCCGATGACGTCGTATTGGTAGCGAACACGGGGGAAAAGACTAAGAGAAATGCTAGGGATGTTGGAGAAATACGTGAAACGGAATAAGCTAGAGGTGAACACGGATAAAACAAAAGTCGTGATATTTAGAAAGGGAGGACGGAAAAAGAAAGAGAAAGGACGGGAGATCAGCGGAAAAAGAATAGAGGTGGTGACGGAATATAAGTACCTAGGAGTATGGTTCTCGGCGGACAACACCTTCGAAAAGCACACCAGATTGGTGGAGGGGAAGGCAAGAAAGGCGATAAACGCGGCATGGGGAATAGCAAAGAGGGCGAGGATAAACGAGCTAATTGTGAGAGAGACATTAAGAATAACGGAAACGCTAGCGAGAAGTGGACTGCTATACGGAGTAGAGGTGTGGGGATGGAAAAGAAGAGAGAGAATAGAAAGGCTGCAGGCAAGATACACCAAGATGACGATTGGACTGCGGAGAAATACACCGGAATACATCTGGAAAATGGAGGCAGGATGCAAGGGAGTACAAATAGTGATGAGAAAGACGGCGGCGGACTATTTGGGAAAAATAATGGGGTGGGAAGAGAAAGATTGCCCAGGAAATGCTTGTTGGGTGCAAAACGGGAATGCGACCAAGTGGGGGAGAGAAGTGGAAGAGGCAATGAACGAAGCGGAAGAGGGCTAAATAGGAGACACGCTAAGAAGGAGCAACGCAAAAGAATGGGATAAAAAGGCAGGAAGAGCAGTGCAAAGCATGACGGACCAGGAAATACAGTGGAACTGGGAGAAAATAGAGAGATTAAAATACTGTGCGGAGTACAAAGACAGGAAAAAAGAAGTGGGATTGGAGGAATACTGGACGAAAGAAACGACGAGGGGAAAACTCAAAGAAATATGGGCAAAAATGAGATGTGGAAGTATAGGAAGGGAAAAGGAAAAAGGATTCCGGAACAGCAGATGTAGAGTGTGTAAAAAAGAGGAAGGCCATATGGGAATGTGAGGAGGCGGGAAGACAGATGGAAGAGGAATCGTTAAAGAGATATCAACAGTGGAAGGAACAACAACAGGACACGGAACCAACGGGATGGGCCAAGGCATTGGAAGGGAAGGAATTAATTGAGGAAATGTGTGAGGTGGTGAGACAGTTCGAAAAAATAGCCAATAGAAGAGAGAAAGAGAGGGAAAAAGAAAAATAGTGAAGTAACAAGCAGAAATAGCGATGGATTAATATAAGGAAATGTTAACATGTAAATATGGGAAAGAGTAAGAGAGGAGTATGTAAAAGCTCGAAAGGGCATACAGGTGGAAATAAATACTATACTATACAAGAGATAGACAAGAAAATAAGTGAAGGGCTGAAAAACTTAAAGGAGAGTATATTGGAAAGGGAGGAGCAACAGAGAGAGAAATCAACATTTAACAAAAAATATAAAAATATTGTAGTTGATAAGGTGACAAACCATGGAATTATTCGAGTGATGAAAAAATAAATGGAAAGGATAAGGAGATATGGGCAAGGCTGAGATGTGGAAACATAGGACGAGCTGGAAAGAAAAGGGAAACAGAATGGGATTGTGGAATACGTAAGAACGAGGAGGAAAGTGTCGAACACTTTCTGGTGTGCGAAGAGGTAAGAAGGAAGTTAAGCGTAACGGCAAGAAAGTACGGAGAGAAATGGGAGGAGGAATTAAGAGAAAAGGAAAGCGGTGCTAGATTGACAGAAAAACTAAGTAATTACTGCAGAGAACTGGGAAGAATTTGCAAAGACGAAAATGTCGGATGTTAAGTAGTATTAAGAGCACAATAGCGCAATAGTTCATAAGGAAAAGATTGGTAATACAATTTGTAAAAAACCAAAAAGATTGTGCAATAAAAACTCCATATGACTACTTGTTACCGAATTCCTATCTTTATGTAATAATTTATAATAATAATGATAGGCATAAATAACAAATAGTTTTCAAATAATAAAATATGCAAACCATTTCATTGTTTGTATTTTCTTATGTATACAATTGTTTCTAATCTGTATAAATTAGTTTAGATATATTTTCATCTTTGTATCAATGTTATCTAATATATTTTATCTGTAATAAAATGTTTATTCAGTTTTTATTATATAATTTTTATTTATTGACAAAAAGCAGGTTTTATTTGTTTTATTGTTTAGATAATTTTTAAATTAAAAAATGTCTTTTTTCTAATTATAAAATTTATATACATCCCTGTTGCGATACTAATATAACGCAGGTTCCTAGAACAAGTGATCCGTCACTGGAGGTTTAATAAAAAACATGGCGGAAAATTGACGACAAAAAGATCAAAGTGCCGACAAAGAGGGCCCATACTAGCAACGAATTCAGACGACTACAGAAGGAATATGCCTATCCTTAATTTGTAGCAAAGTTTTCTCCGTCAGAAACTGCCGCTTGGTGTCGCGGCGGTTGATTGTGACATCACGCCGATACTGTGTTCACCTCTGTGGGCGGAGCCACGCGAACGTAAACGCCTTCTCGTCTCTGAATGCTCAACTCTGACAATAAGAGTCGAACGATCGAATCTCCCTGAAATGCATTTGTTATCTTCATTTTTTTTTTTTTTTTTTATTATTTTGTTGCTTTTTGTGTGCAGATAAATTTTATTTTTCATATATATATTAACGAAAAAGAATTATGAAAAATGCTAAGAGTTTTAATTTCTGCATCCGTGTCCAGTTACAGCTAATTTATAATGCAAATGTAAAAGATAACCTATTATTTAAAATTATTTGAACTTATATTATGTGGTTGTTAACGTTCCGAGCGTCGATATTATATATGTCGACTCATTGGGGCACGGCACTCTAGCGGTGTAGAAAAAGAGAGAAACGGCATGTGTACTCCAGCCTATACCTAGCATTAGAAAAAGCGAGATAGACAGTACAGAAAAAGAGAGAGACAGCATGTGTACCCCAACCTATACCTCGCATTAGAAAAAGCGAGATAGACCGCAAGACGTGGATTCTCTTACGTGATTGGTGAGAGAGGAGGCGGAGCTGCGCCATGAGGTTGTGTCGGATATACGTGTTACGTTCCAGCATGGGCGACCCTCACCCCCAATCAATAAAGTAGAATACTACTTTACCTACCACTAAACCAATGCAGCTTGCCGGTAAAATTCAAACAGTATGTACAACTTTTTTCTCTTATTATCATTTTATTATTACATTTATAAAGAGAGAGGCAGTGGCACAGTGGGTAGCGTTATCGGCTCTCAACTCGGGGGTCCCGGGTTCGATTCCCCGCCGGCACCAATGGAATTTTTCTATGTGCTTTTTCTGTGCTCTCGGTGGTTCGAAATCCACCTAACCAAAAACTGTAGGTCCACCGGAGTGGTTGATGGTGGAATTGAGGATGCACGGTGAAAGTGCGAGACAGGGAGTTTAGGAGAGATATGTAAAAAGGCGGGAAGCCGTACATAGGAACTCTGAGCAACCACTCCGGCCTTGAGAAAAACTATTACATTTATAAAACTATACCTAAGAAATAACCAGTACTTCCACTCCAGATACGAAACCACGATTTCCTAGAACACCTATAAAACATTTCTCGAACATTCAAAATCCCGAAATCCAATCTATTTACAGAAACAACCACGCGGAGCAACAGGAAACGCTCCTTATCCTCACCAACACTCTTTTAACGAATCATTCCTCTTATATACAACCACCAATAATAAACTTTAGTAATAACAAAACTATTTATTGTTAAGCGAAAAGCGGACCCCACGCGAATTAATACGAGTAAATACCTAGATCCATAATCTTTTATTCATATTTCATTCCGACAAACGTCTTGCGTGACACCGCCGCTCGATAACCTAGGTATAAACAAACTCTGTACCGTTCTTCGAAATTATAGTTTGAAACCTTACTTCCTTTCCCACGAGGCGATTATCTCGAGTCACCTCCGCGTGATCGAGATAATCCCCTCCGCTAAGTAAAACAAAGGCTCATGCAAATCCGACCAATCAAAAATCGACCGTCCTTTTTGCAATCTGCCTCTGCGAGGCAGAACGGTCAACGCTCTGAAAAAACTTAGATCAGATCATACTCCGCACTCATCGAGTCCACATCTAAAAAAAACTCTAACTCTGTAACAGAATCGAATAAACTTCGAACCTGAACAGATCCTAAGCGAACAAGAATCACTTGTAAAATCGTTATAAATTCAACTTGTAATTCCAAAAATCATAATTTCAATGTCAAATAAAATACAGTTGTTTGTTAAGTGTATGTGAAGTATTGGTGTTGCAATCAATATTTTTCCCGACAAATTCGTCCACACGAATCAACAGTGAGGACTCTGGGGAAATACCAATCAACTACAAGAACGTCTCCGAAGAGGAATCATCCTCGACGATTAATCCTGAATCGTTGAGTTGGTACATTGAGCACAAGTAAGTTCCAGGCGGCGAGCTCACGTCCAGCCAAATAGCGCAATCTAATTCAAATATCGCGCATACATCGCATTATCGACGAAGCTTCAAACTCTGTCCACCTTGGGACGTAACATACGAGAGCGTGTAGTCCAGTCGGAATAGACATGAGATCTATTCTAAGAGCCCAGCGATTATCCAATTTTTTCCTAGGTAGTATGGACCCCCACGAGTATGCCCTCAATTTATCGCCGACAGAACCCGTGTTTTGCAGCCAGGAAATTTATTCAAACAAATAAAAATCGGTTTTTTCGAATTTTCTTGGTTGAGAAACCGGTTTTTTTTTTAAATTTTAGAATAAAAGTTGTGCGTTACCATGCCCTCTACAAAATCAGTTCTATGGAAAAATTACGTAAGATTGTTAGTTTAACAGTAAATTGCAATTCTTTCGGTTTCACGTTTGCAACAATTCACCATATTATAATAAACCTTTCGATTTTTAAAGTAGTTTATCACGTGGATAACGCCACTCCCAAGAGAGTCACGTAAAGTTTATCGACGTGCGTCGCAAACTTTAGCAACAATTCTCGACCTACGAAAAAAAGGGCTTGCCTTTCCCGTCTTTCCCAGAAGGCGCACGGCGGCGAAAAAAATTCAGGTGGTTCGATTCACTAAGTATTTTGAGGAATCGATCGACTAGAAAAAAATCGTTAATTAAAATGGTCGTTTTCGGACGATTAAAATTTTTTACTTATAAACAAATAGGAATAAGTCCTTAATCCGTTGACATAAGTAGACATTTTTTCAGGGATCGTATGCATATTTTCGAGACGCGCAGTTAAAAAAAAAAGTCTCAATATCTCAATTAGAAACAAAGATATGGATATTTTTACGTTTAGTCAATTTAACATTATTCTTTTTTTTTTTTTTTTTTTTTTCACTTTATTTTTATAATTATAATCTATTATGTTACATAATAATAAATAATTTCGATGAATTTAAGAAGTCAGTTCAGGTTAGAGGTTGCATCCATTGATGCACTCATCTATTGGTCCAAGGATTATGACATTTTTATATAATTATTTGCTTTCTATTCGTTAAATCTTTCCCGCAGGTCTAATGGTTTATATTTTTTTAATCGTCGTACGATTTTTCCTCTATCAAGTAATTCTGATGCCAGGGTGTTTGGGTGTTTGTCGAGACGTTTTTCATAGCTATAGCTCAGTTGCTTGACCGTGTTCCTGATTGTATTAATCCCAAGATCTTTGTGTAGATTGTAATTAGTTATATACCAGGGGGCATTTGTTATTGTCCTGAGTGTTTTGGCCTGAAATCTTTGTAGTATTTCTATATTGGAGTTACTGGCAGTTCCCCATAATTGTATTCCGTATGTCCAAACTGGTTTTAGTACAGCTTTATATACTACTAGCTTATTGTGGAGGGATAGCTTGGACTTTTTACCTAGTAGCCAGTACATTTTTTTAAGTTTAAGATTTAGTTCTTTTCTTTTCTTTTTTATGTGACTTGCCCAGGTCAGTCTTCTGTCGAAGTGCATCCCGAGATATTTTACCTCTTCGACTCGAGGGAGAGGTTGACCGTTCAGTTTCACCGCTGGACAATTTCCTTTTTTCATTGTGAACGTGATTTGGACAGATTTTGTAGCACTGACTTTAGTTTTCCATTTTTTTAGCCAATTTTCGATGTTGTTTAGTGCATTTTGGAGATGTTTTGAGGCTGTGGCTGGACTGCTGTGTACCGAGAGTATAGCTGTATCGTCAGCGAATGTAGCTGTGGTAGTATTGGGATCCTCCGGTAGGTCGGAAGTGAATATTGTGTAGAGTATTGGACCCAGGACACTTCCTTGAGGAAATCCTGATTTTATGGGGTAGAATTCTGAGTATTCCATGCCATATCTTACTTGGAACTTTCGATCCTGCACGTATGATTTTAGAATTAAGTAATATTGGGGTAGTAGCATTTTTATTTTGTATAGGAGTCCGGGGTGCCACACTTTATCGAAGGCCTGTTCGATGTCCAAGAAGACTGCTGAACAGTAGTTTTTTTCTTCAAGAGAATTGGCTATTACGTTGAATACCCTATTGATCTGTTCCATCGTTGAATGATTTGACCTGAATCCAAATTGATGGTTTGGGATTATTTTTTGTTCGCTGATTATGTTTTTCATTCTTATCAATAGAAGTTTCTCGAATAATTTTGAAAGGATAGGCAAGAGACTTATCGGCCTATAGGAAGTAACAATGTTCGGTGGTTTTCCAGGCTTTTGAATCATAATTATTTGTGCTACTTTCCACTGGCTAGGCACGTACGATGTGCGGATAATGGCGTTGAATAAGTTAGCGAGGTAGACTATTCCTTTCTTGGGTAATTTTTTTAGAATCGTTCCAGTAATTAGGTCGTAGCCGGGAGATTTTTTTGCTTTAAAGTTTTCTTGTATTGTACTTCCGATTTCCGCAGGTGAAACGTGTTTGATTGGTAAATTCATCGGAAGTGGATTATCCAGAAAACGGTGAATCCCTGAGTGGGTTTCATGTGTTGGGAGTGGCGTGAAAACTTGAGCAAGATGTTCCGCAAATATTTTAGCTTTTTCACTTTCGCTTTGAGCCCATTCTCCGTTGTTTTTCTTAATTGGTGGCTTATAATTTTGTGATTTGTTAATCCGCTTGCTGGCCTTCCATAGCGAATAGTCCGTGCTTTTTGTATCTGTCAAGTTTATCAAGTATTGTTCGAAACTACGATTATTTAAATTAAAAATCAATTTTTTGAGTTCTTGAGTTGCTTTATTTAAATTCCTTTTATCAAGAGGGTTTCTACTCAGTTGCCACCGCCTACGAAGCCTTCTTTTTTCAGCAATTTTTTGTTTTATTTGTTCTGGGAGGTATACAGTCGTACGACGTACAAGAGTATCTGGGGTGGATTCCCAGGCTGCATACTGGATTAGCTGGATGAGATGTTCTGTTGCGTCGTCGATATTTGTTTGATTTTTTAAAGGAATTTTCATATTTATGTTTTTATCGATTGTGTCTTGGAATGTACTCCAGTTTGTGTTTTTATTACATAGCGATGGAGGTATTTTTTTCTGCATTATTTCACTATTGAGTGTCAATTTTACTGGGGTATGGTCAGATGAAAGGTCTAGACTAGATTCTGTATGAGTGTACGTAGTTCCTATTCCTTTGGATATGAAAAAATCAAGAACGTCCGGGGTTTTATTACGGTCTGTAGGCCAATAAGTCGGTTGTCCTGTTGAGAGCTGATCGCAACGTAGGGCTGTCATTGCTTTTCTCAGTTCTCGACCTCTTGTTGTCGTTAGTCTGGAACCCCAAGAGATATGTTTAGCATTGTAGTCTCCTCCAGCAACAAAGCGAGGTCCCAGTCCTTGGAGGAAGTCAGTGAATTCTCTGTCTTTAATATTATGTTTAGGAGGACAGTATACCGCAGCCATAGTTATATGCCCAAACTTTTTATCATCAACGATAATTTTCGTCGCTTGGAGGTATTCCTCGTGGTACGGTATCGCTTCATGGTGTTTTATTGATTTTTTGATAAATATTGCAGTTCCTCCATGCGCGGTGCCATCAGGATGATTGGTGTTGTAGAAATCGTAATCATAGATTTTGATATGGCTTTTCTCTGTAAAGTGAGTTTCAGCGACTAGGAGAATGTCGATTTTATTAATTTGTAGAAAACTTGTTAGTTCTTCCTTGTGATTGGCTAGACCGTTGGCATTCCATAAAGCGATTTGGTAGGAGTTGAATTATTTTTCCGCAAACTTTGTTAGTACTGTTGTTAATAATTTCAACAGAGTATTTAACAGCTCGGTTTGTTGCTTTATAGCATTTCTGATCTCGTCAAATGATTTTTCGAGAATGTTTAGTATTTCTCTGTTATGATCTGGCGTATTTGTAGGTGTGTGAGTGTTGGCTCCAGCTACATGAGCATAACTTTGTTGTTGGGTTCTATTTATCGACAGCGGAATATTTTGGATTTGTGTAGGTCGCTCTTCTTGAGAATTAATGTCGTTTAGAGGCCTTGATCTATACCAGTGAGGTTTTTGCAGGGCAGAATTTCTTTTTCCTAAGATGTCTTGGTAAACACGACAGCCTTTATAATTAGCTGGGTGGCTTCCTTCACAGTGTACACATTTCGCTGGTGCTTCTCTAGATTTTTTACAAGACGTTGTAGGATGGTCTTCTCCGCATTTAACGCATCTGAATTTTCTGTGACAATATGTCTTGGTATGCCCGTATCGTTGGCATCTTATACACTGGACTATAGCTGTGTTTTTCTTAGGAGGTTCAACCTTTATCTTGGCATTTAGTAGTAGATCAATTTTGTAAATTTCCTTGTTGTTTGGGTTCGGTTCTAAGTCGACAAAGAATAGAGGAAGAGGCTCCTTAGTTCTACTATGTCGGACGTTCGAAACGTGTCTCACCTGATGACCAATTTCTTCGATTGCTTTTTTTATGTCTTCGAGTGGAGTTGACGGGTGCAGAGACCTTAAAACTATTCTGAACGCGCGCTGTTGTTTCAACTGGTAAGTGTGATATGAAGCATTTTCTTCGTTTAGGGCATGAATAATTTTTCTATAAGTTTCTGGGTCCTTTGATATTATCTTTATGTTTCCATCCGTATTCGTCGTTCTGTGTGTGTAGCTATTCTTGGTTATAACTCTCTCAAGAATCTTTTCAAGATCGACAATTGATTTTACGTGAGGTATGAATATAGGCGGTGGTTTAGGGTCTCTTCTGTTTACCTCGTCCGAATTGTTTTGGTTTGTATTATGATTATCTTGCTCACTTACGTTATTAAAAGCAGCAAATCTATTCTCACTTTGGGCACAGTCTCTTTTTTCGTCGTCGCTATCTACTGTACCGGAAATTCTTCGGCGTTTTTTGTTAGGTACAACTTGCCATATCGGTGATGTGTTACCTTCGCTGTTTGCGTTAGTGGTTCGCGAAAGAACAATACTCGGGTTTCGCTGAACCCCACTAAATGATGCTACACGTGGAGAGTGCACTTCGTGTATTTCACTATAAGTTTTTTCTGCACTAGAGTGGATAGAATCCATCTCTATATCACCTGCATCGTCCTCTTCATTCGCTTCAGATTCACTCATGTCTTTATTTTTGAATCCAACACGGTTCACAGAACAGAATTTGATTTCGTGTTTACTAGTTAGCTCAGAAACACATCCGTCTTCGACGGTTGCTCAAGTGAGACTCAACATTATTCTAAACAACATTTTTGCAAAATTCAAGTCTTACAGCTTTCTACGCGCTTTTCTACACAATATCCAATTGGATGCAAACTCTCCCGAGCGTTAATTTTGTTGCAGTGGCCGAGTCATTTTAATCGGCCGCGCGCGGATCTGCACCCGCCGTCGTCGACGCGGTCTAGCGGCGTGGTGGGGGTCGCGCTCCTGGCCCCGTGCCTCGTCTCGAGCGCTTACTTAACAATTTGTATAACTTCCTTAAAAATTCACGTAGAACAATTTTTTTTGTTTCAAACCAATGTATTTTTTCCCCCTCAACTCGAATATGCTATTGAAAATGAAAAAGCTTCAGTATTGTTGCACGTCTCGATTGAAAGTGGCTGATAATAATTTTTGCATCGTAATTTTCATTGCAATATTTCACACATTTCACATATTCAACATTTTACATTGTTATATTATCGTGCCAAATAAAATAGTACATGTAATGGGGCCAAACATATGACGAAAGTATTTTATGCGAAATTTTATTTATTACAGTGTATTATTTACAAAACTATTAACTAAAATTTGATTACAAAACTGTATTATATTTTATAATTAAATCAATCTCGCCCTTTTTCCTTCCGGTTCCGCCCTTTCAACTTCCGGTTTCGAAGTCTAATTAAAAAATCGCGGATGGCATGCGATATGGTAACGAGCGTTTACTGCAACCAAACCTTCGACGAGAGCCATGCGGTTAAAAACTTCATCGCCCCAACTATCGGATCGCGTCACAGCTGCGTTTAAAATATTCGCCCTCATATCCTGCGTGGTAACGATGCTGACAGGTCGCTTCGAAGAATGCAGTTTCCGGGTCTCTTTTTTTATAAACGATTCTGAAGAATCACCGCCACAAAAAAGACACCAATTTTCGAAATCGAACGTCGAATTAGACCTCGTACTCGTAGACGTACTGGGTACTGATTTCTCACATTTCTGCAAGTGCGTTCTAATTGCACTTGGCTTAGTGTACGATTTGTAACACTTCCAGTGAATTGTTATGCTTTCTATGTTTGTTTGCTTTCTTTCAAATTGTACTTTAAATATTTTCGATCTTTTCTTTCACTACTTGCGGAGATCAATGTTTCGATGGCTTTCCGCTTCACTGCTGTGGTTTCCAATTCTCCAAAACACTCTTCGCAAATAAAACAAGTATCTTCAGCCATTTTTCGGAGTATTCCGTTGAAATATCCGGAAAAGAAGTAAGATACTTCGATATTTCCGAGCTGGTTGACGTTACAATCTGTAATAATTCATATTATGCTCCTTGAGAAACTTCGTGAGGGGGGACAAAAGCGGAAAATAACTTTTATCCAGATTAGCTAACTTGCACACATGAAATATCAAAATAACTCACCAGGCAATTTGATATCCAAAGCTGCGAACGAATATTAAGTTCATTCACCAAATGAGGCCGTTGGGCCCACGGACACGCCCGATTTGAAATTAATTTTCTGTAAATCACTATATAATATGATTACCGTCGAATGAAATATTGACGTGTCTGTTTATGTATTTTTCTAATCAATGCACTTACTTTTGTAAAAATTATAACGCGTAAACACTGTTTATGAATTTGTTAAATCACGTAAATGTAAGTATACACAAAACTGTCTAAACTCAACGGTTTCTCAAATGAGACTGACGCTCCCACAGAAAATTACGTTGTCGAATCCCATGCTGTATTTTATTAGGAGTTAAAACATCTGCCGTGGCCAAACCGCCAAAATTTTACCCCCTCTCTGCTGGTTCTTTCAATAAACCAGCCAATGGTTATCGGCCAGACGTTCCGTTTCCTATGTTCATAAAAGTGCCGAGACGCTCGAGCGACGACGGAGGGTCACAAAAGAGGCAAATACCGTTAGCGAAAATCTACCTGGGTACAGGTTTCGACGGTCACTGAACATTTCGGACTGCTCTCTAGTACACTGGGCAGAATTTTGAATATTATGATGTGTGAAATATTGCAATGAAAATTACGATGCAAAAATTATTATCAGCCACTTTCAATCGAGACGTGCAACAATACTGAAGATTTTTCATTTTCAATAGCATGTTCGAGTTGAGGGGAAAAAAATACATTGTGTTACGGACCGTTCAGCCTTAACAACCCGGCTGAACAATCCATCGATGCACACGCATCCTCGTCAGCAAATTCCATCAAACACGTTGACCCGCGATGGAAACTTCCAACGCGACTCCACGCGCTACCTAGTCAGCACTAAAATTGGGCAACCCTACGAACATATTGCAATCAATCGATTTCTCAATCGATACTTTGATATTTCCTGGTTACCCCCACGGGGCTCCCCAACACCGTCGCCCCATGGTAACGAGGATCCTCAACCCAAAATTATCTTTAGTCTTAACTGATTACTCCGCCTTGACAGACGTGTCCCTCGACTAACCGTCCTTCAGACCTTAAGGGTGAGCATACTCTCGCGCGCATAGATTGTCGCGAGTGTACCTCCGAGTTCGGGAAATCGAGTGACTAAAAATCGGCTAAGAACTCTATACGTGAGTGCAACCCTTTTCCGGCGCATCACGTCCTCGAAATACCTTAGTACCGCGTTAGTTACCAGACCGGCATTACGCGTCTAAATATTTCGAGTATTTAATCTCAACAAACAAAACTGTAACCTTGTGCACCATATTGCTCTCCGCGCGCTTGGCTCCTTTTTGCCAATACAGCGGAATCGACACTTCGTAGTGGCAGCGTCGAGCGCGTTCACGCCAGTGTAAGCAACGACGACAGTATTAGTGATACACAAATGAAGAACATGATATACACCGGCGAATAGACAAAGGAACTCATTCTAACTTCCCCGACCTTCGCAGCTATTCGCCGACGCAGCATATCAACGAAGAACAGACACATACACACAACAAGGAAAACCAGGTGAGGTGCGTTACGCCGCTCTAACTGAACAAAAACCCACAAGTCGAGTACCTGACGCTCGACTATAATTAAATAACAATGGAATTAATTACATTACGACGGAAACCCGTACGTAACAATTGGTTAAAAAAAAAATTATTCTACATCAATTTTTAAGGAAGTTATACAAATTGTTAAGTAAGCGCTCGAGACGAGGCACGGGGCCAGGAGCGCGACCCCCACCACGCCGCCCGACCGCATCGACGACGGCGGGTGCAGATCCGCGCGCGGCCGATTAAAATGACTCGGCCACTGCAATAAAATTAACGCTCGGGAGAGTTTGCATCCAATTGGATGTTGTGTAGAAAAGCGCGTAGAAAGCTGTAAGACTTGAATTTTGCAAAAATGTTATTTAGAATAACGTTAAATTGACTAAACGTAAAAATATCCATATCTTTGTTTTTAATTGAGATATTGTGACTTTTTTTTCTAATTGCGCGTCTCGCAAATATGCATACGATCCCTGAAAAATTGTCTACTTACGTCAACGGATTAAGGAGTTATTCCTATTTGTTTATAAGTAAAAATTGTAAATCGTCCGAAAACGAACATTTTTATTAACGATTTTTTTCTAGTCGATCGATTCCTCAAAATACTTGGTGAATCGTACCACCTGAATTTTGTTCGCCGCCGTGCGCCTTCTGGGAAAGACGGGAAAGGCAAGCCCTTTTTTTTCGTAGGTCGAAAATTGTTGCTAAAGTTTGCGACGCACGTCGATAAACTTTACGTGACTCTCTTGGGAGTGGCGTTATCCACATGGTAAACTACTTTAAAAATCGAAATGTTTATTATAATATGGTGAATTGTTGCAAACGTGAAACCGAAAGAATTGCAATTTACTGTTAAACTAACAATCTTACGTAATTTTTCCATAGAACTGATTCTGTGGAGGGCATGGTAACGAACAACCTTTATTGTAAAATTAAAAAAAAAACCGGTTCCAACCAAGAAAACTCGAAAAAACCGATTTTTATTTGTTTAAATAATTTTCCTGGCTGCAAAACACGGGTTCTGTCGGGGACAAATTGAGGGCATATTCGTGGGGGTCCATACTACCTAGGAAAAAATTGGCTAAGCGCTGGGCTCTTAGAATAGAACTTGGTCCAAATTATGTCTATTCCGACTGGACTACCAGAAGTAGCAGGTATAATTGAGGTATAATAAAACATTATTTATAATCAGTGTAAATCAATGTATGATTCATTCTTCTCATACTTTTGTTTCTTATTGTTAGCTCGGATAGTTAATGTTGTTTGTGTGTTGCGCAATATTGTTTTGCGATGGAGACTTCCAGAACCAGAGAACTCGTACTTCTATAATAAAATTGATGAAATGCCGCCAATAAATAACGATCAGCCAGTTCAAAGTTGGAATGAAGTTCGTCAACGAATCATTAATACTTATTATTAACAGATACCGAACGAGTTTCAAAAAAATACCATCGCTGAATAAAAGAAAGGACGGTGAACTACTCGCGTTCATTGTAATTTCTCAGTTATTTGGAATGTTTATGAAGGTTGCGATATTTTGTTAAAATCTCTATCATAAATATTCTAAACCGATTGTCCAGATATATCGTGCTGACTGCAAGATACTTTTTTTTATAAGAGCTCCCGGAGATCGGCTATAGCAGCGTTAAAAATTAATATTTTTACATATAAAAAATATGAAAATAAAGTTAATAGTTACTACAATATGTATATAAATTTTGACGTTAATAAATTTAAATGTCTGCAGAAAAAATTCTCAAAAAAATCGCCGTTTTTCGGTTAAACTCGTTCGGTACCCGTTAATAATAAGTATTAATGACTCGTTGACGAACTTCATTCCAACTTTGAACTGGCTGATCGTTATTTATTAGCGGCAGTTCATCAATTTCATTATAGAAATACTTACGAGTTATCTGGTTTTGGAAGTGTCCATCACAAAGGAATATTGTGCAACACACAAATAACATTAACTATTCGAGCTAACAATAAGAATAAAAGTATGAGAAGAATGAATCATACACTGATTTACACTGATTATAAATAATGTTTTATTATATCGCAATTATACCTGCAACTTCTGGTGCATAATGGAGAACTCTATCTTATCTGTGGCATTTCCACCTCCCTTTCATGATTTCTATGCAGTGTTTCATGCAAGCGCTAGCTCGGACATGGCATTGTGTATATCTTGCCGCTAGCGATACCTCAGGTTCGTGAAGTTCAGGTGTCATCACATATGGCAATAATGGATAGCCACTGTCCCCTACGAAAGAAAAAAAATGTTATTCATTATGCACTAAAAATAATCATACGCAGTTCAGAACCGGAAAAATACTTCTAACGAATTGTACTATTATCTAAAAGCCATGTATCTATCTCTTCTTCATGCAACATACATCTCTTGTAGATTAAGTGATATCCAAGATGCTCGCCAAACCCGAGAATCGTGCGTTCTCCCACCATGTGCAACATTTACAGATAACACTTTGCCCTCATAAATCGAAATCTACAAATTATAACAACGAACGCGAGTAGATCACCGTCCTTTCTTTTATCCAGCGATGGTATTTTTGAAATTTTGTATTTATTGATACAAAACTCTGGAGTAATTCAATGCCTCGATGATGATTCGGAACAGCACGGTCACGCCGTTCTGTTGACTCCGCCGGTATAGTTTTATCGGCGCGAACTACGAAGAGTGCGCTCAGTTTGATCAGAGTAAGTGAGATATTCTGATCGAGCGGAAATTCGGAAATTCGAAGGTTCTTTATGAAATTCGACCCCTGCTATGCGCAGTTGAAGAGAACAACACGATGAATAACAATTAACAATCGAGTTTATTCAAGTTGATTTAACGTTTTAGAGTAACTCTTAGTTTCTGTAGGTTTACTGAACTGAACGTCTAACGAGACGTTTTACACAGAGTGTTTTAACTGACGACTGGATGAGAGATCTCGAGTAGCGTAAAGATTATGAGTATAGAGCTTAAAAGTCGAAATCTATAAGTGCTGTTTTTTGGTCAGAGCGTGTCTTTTTATATGTGCTCTAATTGGGTGGAAGGGGTTAGGTTTAGGGTTGAGTTTGGTTTTCCCTTAGGAGAGGGTCGGGAAGTTCTTGTGATAGGCTGGTTTTTCCCTACCATCTCTCGTGTTAAGATAAGTCGTACTATTTACTAATCAGACGGAACTATTAGCTATGTCGGTACTAGGGGTAACTACGCAGAGCGCCCTTTTACCGACTAGAGGACATATGCAACCGACGTTTGGTCATGACTAAGTTTTGAAAATTGACTGGGCCTCCAATGTCGGCCAGTACGTAACACTTCCCCCCTTGGAAAAAGAGGGAGCGTCCTCGCTCTGATATGAAATCAAGCACACTGAAATTTGTATTTCGATTGCATGTGTCCCCTTATAATCTTAGGATCTAGTTGAATTATATGGTCTTGGTACATGAATGATCTTAGAGAGTAATTATTGCTATATATGAATTCATTCTCGATTGAGCCGCCGTTGGCGACGGACGTGTTATTATTCGCTCCGATAATCTCGAGAAATATTGTGTTTACACAGTGCTTGCGCGCGGACTATAAGAAATATTACAAGAACTATCAACAGCACACCATCATCGTTGAATAATTAACGAAGAGGCCTTTTCTCCTTAATTAGAGGAAAGGTCCTCACATATCACTTTTTCAATCCTCTATCATCATGATTGGAGGGGGCCAAACCTCAAGGGACGACGACACACACATGGAAGACCCAGCGGACAACGAGACAGCAAGAGGTATCGTTTCACCATTGATTCTTACACGAAAACCTGCAGTGGATAACTGCACAAGAAAAACCCCAGGCTGGCAGATCTCGCAACCTAGAAAGCGCGCCAGAATAGCCACGAGTCTAGACAGTGACGATAACACCCAAGACATTCCGACGCAAAATCGATTTGCCTCACTTGCTAACAACAACAGTGATAATCCCAATCAAAGCCAACAAGACAATAAATCACCTGATGAGAACAGTCGCGAGCCTAAGCCCCCACCGATATTTATACCGGGAGTGGGTTCCATCGTAGCTCTTAAATCCAAACTGGGACAAGTTATAAAAAATAACGATTATACTTATAAGACAATCGGAAATACTGGCCAGGTGAAAATAATGGCGAAAAATGCCGAGATATTCCGGAAAATAATCCGCACTCTCGATAGCGAAGACGCCTCCTACCACACATACCAGCTGAAATAACTGCGAGCATACAGAGTCGTCATCAAATCACTCCACCCATCTACCCCCATACAAGAAATTACGGAAGCCATTGAAGACCTCGGACACCAAGTACGGAACATCATAAATGTTCGCCACGCAAAAACTAACAACCCACTACCCGTATTCTTTGTCGACCTCGAACCCAGTAGTAATAACAAAGAAATATACCAAGTCGATACCCTGCTGAATGCCAAGATCCAAATTGAGCCCCCGAAGAAAAAACCAACAGTAGTACAATGCACTAGATGCCAACGGTACGGGCACACTAAAACATACTGTCGCAGGCAGTATAGGTGTGTAAAATGTGGAGACGAACACGAGACCTCCACCTGCACTAAATCGAGAGACACAGCCCCCAAATGTGCCTTGTGTGATGGCGAACACCCAGCTAACTATAGAGGTTGCAGAATTTACCAGGAAATAACTAGAAAGAGAGGCCCCATAGCACGAACCACAACAAACCCTTTAACTAACCAGGAACAAACCACCAGGCACACAAGAAATCAATCCTTGAGAAATACACAAAGCTACGCCGAAGCGGCAGGCTCGAGCTCTAACAGACTAAATACTGACACCAATAACAACAACAATAACAACAACAATAACATCAACAATAACAACAGTAGCAGAGAGGACCTAAAAGAAGTAGTAACGATACTCGAGAAAACATTCCAAGAAATTTGAACAATGATCCAACAACAAACCCAGCTACTAAACACAATGGTCAATATACTGAATACAGTACTGACAAGAAACACTGGAAAATGAATAATAAATTCTATAGAATAATACTCTGGAATGCCAACGGCCTGGTGCAAAGACGCCACGAATTAACCACCTTCTTATATACAAACAAAATAGACATTATGCTAGTTTCAGAAACTCATTTCACCAGTAAAAGCTATTTAAAAATTCAGGGATACACATTATACGATACGAAACACCCCGGTGATGTTGCACACGGTGGCACCGCAATAATAATAAGGAACAAAATAAAGCACTACGAGGTTGGAAAATTCGAGGAAGCGCACATACAAGCCACAAATATAGTCGTCACTGATTTAAACAACAAACCAATCACCCTGTCAGCCGTTTACTGCCCCCCAAGACACGCAATCAAAGCGGAAATGTTTATTGATTTTTTCAAAAGTCTTGGTCCCTGTTTTATAGCAGGAGGCGATTTCAATGCCAAACATCAATGGTGGGGCTCGAGAATTATCACCACCAGAGGCAGAGAACTATTCAAAGCCATGGAGACAAAGAAATACAACCAATTGTCCACCTCAGAACCAACATACTGGCCTACGGATACCAATAAAATCCCGGACCTCCTTGACTTCTTTGTAATAAAGGGAATAGCTGACAACTATATTCACACAGAATCGATAACTGACCTATCCTCTGACCACTCTCCAGTTATGCTGACACTGAGTACTGGACTAATTAACAAACAAAACCAACCCTTTTTCTGTAACAAAAAAACAAACTGGGATCTATACAAACAAAGAATCACCGAAAAAATAAACTTAAAACATCCAATGAAAAACGGAGCAGAAATTGACGTTGCCACGGAGCACCTCACACGATTGATCCAAGAAGCTGCCTGGATAGCAACACGAGCAGCAAGTCCAAAAAACAATAGTATCAAATGTCCAACGCTCATCAAGAATAAGATCACAGAAAAAAGAAGGTGGAGAAGGAAATGGCAATCAAGCAGAAACCCAACAGACAAAACCACCCTGAACAGAATCACACGCGAGTTGACTCAACTCATTAAAGACTATAACAATGACACATTCCAGGCTAAACTTCTGATTCTATCTAACACAAAAGATACAGACTATTCTCTATGGAAAATTACCAAAAATATGAAACGACCACAACATCAAAATCCTCCCATCAGAACAGATGCTGGAAACTGGGCCAAAAGTGACCTCGAGAAAGCCGAGACCTTCGCTAAACACCTAGCAGAGGTTTTCACCCCACTAACCAATCAAACAGGCAAGGACGACGACGATATAAGCGACTTCCTGGCTTCAGCCCTTCCACTGTCCTTTCCAATTAAGCCAATAGCCCACCAAGAAACCTTGCGAGCTATCTTGAAGGAAATCAGTCCAAGAAAAGCCCCCGGCTATGATCTAATCACCGGGCAGCTATTAAAAGAATTGCCACATAAAGGATTTGTTTTTATCACCAACTTATTCAACGGAATCATTCGTACGGCACAATATCCGAGCCAATGGAAGTTTGCTCAAATTACCATGATCCCGAAGCCAGGTAAGCCACCGAACGAAAAAACATCATATAGGCCCATAAGTCTGCTGCCTATCCTCTCCAAGATCTTCGAGAAATTACTACTCAAAAGAATAAATGCGGAAATAAACTCAAAAAAGCTTATCCCTGACCACCAATTTGGATTCAGGAACAACCATGCAACAATCGAACAAATCAATAGAGTATACAGCACTATAGCTAACACTCTAGAGGATAAAAAATACTGCTCAGCAGTATTTCTTGACATCCAGCAAGCATTTGATAAAGTATGGCACTCCGGACTTCTCTTTAAAATTAAACAACATCTACCTCAATTCTATCTACTGATAAAATCATATCTATCAAACAGAAATTTCCAAGTACGATATGCACAGGACTTTTCAGCCTTCTACTCAATAAAATCGGGCGTACCACAAGGGAGCGTACTAGGCCCCGTACTGTATACAATCTACACTGCCGATCTGCCAATCCACAGAAACATCATAGCGGCGACATTCGCAGACGACACTGCCCTTATGGTTTCGCACAGAAACCCGGAGACAGCATCCAAGATACTCCAACGAGGACTAAACAAAATACACGAATGGATGGAAAAATGGAGAATCAAGGCAAGCGACTCAAAATCTGTCCACATCACATTCACGATAAGAAGAGGAAACTGCCCTAGCGTCAAAATAAAAAACAAACCGCTCCCAGTCGTGAATGAAGTTAAATATCTCGGTATGCATCTCGACAGACGTCTCACCTGGGCCAAACATATTAAAACCAAAAGGAAGGAGCTGGACCTCAAGCTGAGAAAAATGTACTGGCTCATTGGACGAAACTCCCAACTCTCGCTATACAATAAACTTATCATATACAAAGCCATATTAAAGTCAATATGGACATACGGGATCCAACTCTGGGGAACAGCCAGCAGCTCAAACCTCGAAATTATTCAGAGGTTCCAGTCAAAAACGCTGAGAATAATAGCAAACGCGCCGTGGTATGTCAGGAACGCCTCAATTCACAACGATCTGAAAATGAACACCGTCCACGAAGAAATCGAGAAGTGGAGTAAAAGATACCAGGACCGCCTGGAAAACCACCGCAATCGGCTTGCCGCAAGCCTGGTGGCAAACAACTCCCGAAGAACGAGACTCCAAAGATTTAAACCAGGACACCTACTTCATCGATTCAACTAATCTCGAAATAAAACTCCGCATTAAACGCAACCCGCAACAGATGGAGAATCAATGGATCTCCATTTGCTTCCCTTTCCTAATGTAAATAACCCAAAACTATTTATTGTTATTACTAATAACAGATTGTAGTTGTAAAATAAAGAGAAAAAAATATATATATGAATTATCTTAAGTCCTTATTTCAGATGTAGAATCGTAAATATGATTGTCGTTTGTTTTTTATTCAACGCCCCTTATGTTCGTTAACGGACTTTGATTACCAATATACTTAGTCTAAGAAAAAAAAACAAAATTTTATTCTGAATATTAGGTTGTACTAAATTACGCATTGTACTTTAACTAAGGGTAAGCTAAAAAAAAAATTTTGGGACGTCCTTAAGATTCTCAAGGTAGAGGGGAGTCGAGGGTGTCTGAAACTCTCGTATTTGGCGCGGTCAACAGTGGGGTTTACTGTAGTGGGGGTAGTTGTGAAATTTGCGTTTCGATGGATGCGAAGCTGCTCGGGTAGTTTCTGAGCAGTCATTATTCTGTGAATCCTTGTGGTGAACAGTTCTCCAACTTACTACTTTCCTCAAATTTATCGATATGGTGAAACGCAGTTTGAAGGTCGATGTTGAAAGCCAATTCGCTCAGGAGTCGTGCGTGAAACGACATTGTTGCGTAAGTAGTGCAAAAATGATTTAGCACGTATTTCGTTAAACCGTTAATAATCTATTGTGTTTTTCTTGTTTCTTTTTTTTTATATACATATAGGGCCTGCCCTCATTATTCCGGGTCTGGGCCTCGGTTCGGGAGATGCGGAGGGAAGCGCGTCGCGAGTTATCTCGACAGGAGGACGCCGTCGAATTTGATTATTGGTGTATCCGATGGATGTTCGAGGGTCGCTTGGAGACTGTACACCCGGAAGAAGACTGGGATCACCCAGCTTGGATGGATCCACGCGGGGTGTATGCGGTGTACTCGTCGGACTAATTTTATAAAAAGTGACGTGGAGAAAAGGGAATGCGAGAAGAAGGAAAAAAAACAAATAATAGAATTAACAGAATTGTATCCGATGTACGAGGAGGGAGTGAGACGGAGTGGGAGGGAGAAGAAGAGAAAAAAAAAGAAAAAAAATGTCAGAGATTTTTTTTCGTAATTGTTTGTGTAAGCGTTTTTCTCTCGTGAGCGGTTCTGCCCTTCCTTAATACTTAAGTTCTTTCTTTAGGATAATTCCACTCTCGTGAAATTCAACTTGGTTGGTTTGGTCGGTGGGTCGTTTGGAGATTTTCATTCCTCGTATCGCTGCTGTGTGATCCTTCGATCGGAGCCGGGCGATGGGCGCCTTTTTCCTTTTTCGTTCTCCGTCGGGGCAATTCTGGTCGTCTCGATCCAATAATTTGTTTGAGGGGTGGACGGAACTGCTCGGGAGATGATTGCTTGTTTCGTATAGGTACGTTATCAGCATTCCAAGAGCGTTTGGATCTCTTCCTTTTTTTTTGTCTCTCAACGGTCGGATGACCTGTTGAGGAAATGTTTGCGAGCGAGTAGGGGGAGGCTTCCGTTGACCCATGTATACCCAGTGGCTCACGTAGTCGAGTAGGGCTATGGTATTCTTAGTTTATTTCTATATCTATTTTTCTTTCTTATTATAATTTTTCTTTTACTACTCTTTCCGTTTCCTTTACCTTCTTTCTTTTTTTTCTTGCATAGAGGCTCGCTAGACATGCATATGAGGGATTCCACGCCAGATCAAACAACATTTTGCCTTACCATCGCCGATTTTTTTGAAAATTTGTTATGCTCTAGTATTGGTTGAAAGAGGCCTCCATGATTTTTTTCAATTTTTTTTTGTCGAACCGTTTTCAAGATATCGATTTTTCAAAAATTACGTTACTCTTTTTTTGAACGTCCATAACTTTGCGAAAAATGGGCCAAACTAGACGTTTTTTTTTTGAAATTTTTCGTTTTGAACGCACTTTGTATAAAAAAATATCGAATAAAATTTTCAAACCGTATTTCTATAAGATTTTCAAGTTTCAAGTCTAAATTGTTGGTTTGCAAAAAACACGTACTGATCGATTTTCTTGATTTTTTTTTGTAAAAAACTGTCAGTTATTCCACACCTTTTAAGACTAGTTGGATAATGGGATAACGATGGGATCTATTTTTTTTCGATTTTTCAATTTTCCGATTCTAGTTATTCGTGCTGAAAATAAGTATTAATCGTTTCTTCAGGCTCACCGACAACGGTCATTGTTATTTATGCAATAAAATAGATATATCTTTATCATTTAATGAACGATGGCCGATAATTTTTGTTGCAATAATATCGGATTGCTTATCTCATGATGCCGTTGCTATTCATGAATTTACAAGAATGACTACTAGTTTTATCAAAGAAGTATCCAATGATGCTGCAAAAGTTCTTTACTTTTCCGATGGAACGCCTCAACAATTTAAAAATTATAAAAATTTTGTAAATCTCAATTATCATGAGCAAGACTTTGGATTAAAAGCTGAATGGCATTATTTTGCAACAGCTCACGGCAAAGGGCCTTTGATGGAGTAGGGGGAACCGTGAAAAGAATAGCAGCACGAGCAAGTCTTCAACTTCCAAGTCACAAACAAATTTCAACTCCTCGGCAATTATATGACTGGGCAATAAAATCGAATTATTTGCCGAATATTCATGCCCAATTCTTCTCTAACGATGATTATAATCTAGCCAAAGAATCATTAGAAAACAGATATATAAGAGAAAAGACAATAACAGGGGCGCAAAAGTATTATTATGTAATTCCGGACGGAGAAGACACTTTGAGATTTAACCCTTTGAGCCCTAAGGACGCATATATGCATCAGCCTATGCGTCTGCGGACCACATAAGCTCGAAAGTACTCAGGTCTCAAAGGGTTAAAGAATTTTCCTCATCTGTTGAATCTCGAACTTGTAAAATATTTAAACGAGTAAGACAATAACTGCTCTTCGGCGATTCGCATGTATCTGTTTCCTGAAAGTAATCTGTAAAATAATTAATAATTCATATGTGTCCAATAGTTATTAAGTTCATGTGCATAGTATTTTTTTCAGATATTTTTCATTACGGATAACTAAAATCGGAAAATTGAAAAATCGAAAAAAAATAGGTCCCATCGTTATCCCATTATCCAACTAGTTTTAAAAGGTGTGGAATAACTGACAGTTGTTTACAAAAAAAAATCAAGAAAATCGATCAGTACGTGTTTTTTGCAAATCAACAATTTAGACTTGAAACTTAAAAATCTTATAGAAATACGGTTTGAAAATTTTATTCGATATTTTTTTATAAAAAGTGTGTTCAAAAAGAAAAATTAAAAAAAAAAAACGTCCAGTTTGGCCCATTTTTCGCAAAGTTATGGACGTTCAAAAAAAAAGTAACGTAATTTTTGAAAAATCGATATCTTGAAAACAGTTCGACAAAAAAAATTGAAAAAAATCATGGAGGCCTCTTTCAACCAATACTAGAGTATAACAAATTTTCAAAAAAATCGGAGATGGTAAGGCAAAATGTTGTTTGATCTGGCGTGGAATCCCTCATATATATTGAAACCGGTACTTCTCATTTAAGTTTGTACCGACACTTGCCGCGGCCGTGGTCCTTCGGCTGGCAAGGTTCTAGTTAATCTTATTTCTTATAATATTGTTGAGCGCCAATCAGTTTTCAGAAAACTGATAAACTTTAGACAATTTTATAAATAGGAGACGATCAAAGGGTAGGTTCAGTTGGAGGACCAAAAGACAAGGATATGCAAGGCAATAAGATGGCGTTTCCAATGAAGATATATAAATTTTAATCTTTTACCTTAAATCTTGTCGAGTTATTCGACTAACCGTCCAAATTCTGACGTGCTACAGGCAACTTCTCGCTTCGTATGTTCTCACACTTTTCGACGACTAACAAAATTTTTATGGTTGACAATTATGGTACGTTAAGAATTAATACAATATTACTACAATATAGGTTCGGACTCCTCGAGAATCGAGAGCTTGCCTATCGAAGGCAAGATTAGAAGTGTCTCGTGAGCGCTTCACCGGTTCTCTCCTAATTTCGCTGGAGGGGGTCATAGGTCTTTAGGGATCTATGACCAATACTTTATCGATGATCGGCGCATGCGCCCTCCGACCGCAATTGTCTTTGTCGCACGCGTTGACAATACGCGGTCACGTTTCTCGAATATTCGACGGAGCCTTTTAGATATCCCTATATATATTCGACAAATTATATGGAACTTATAATCTAAAATATTAGGTTTTATACAAATCTGATAAATTATTAGTGACAATTTCGATTCTCGAGGAGTGCGTCGAGTGGTGACGTCGAGGGAATGGACGAATTCTATTTTCCTGTCACAATATGTATAAAAAAAAATTATTTGAGAATGGTTAAACCTAAAAAGGAAAGAAGGAGGTCTTATCGATCTTTCGTATTGCTTAATTCTTAATTACGTTGCGATGTTGAATTACCGAAGGTCTCAAATTACGCTATACAGAAACCTCTGGCACAGGAGTAATGTAATTCTCTTATTGCTGTCATTTTTTTTTTTTTTTTTATAAAGAGGGGAAAAAAAACTGCGGTCACCTTCGAGGGGTTTTTGTCTTCTCCTCTAAAAGACTATCCTACGATTTAATATAGGCTGTTGGTTACTTAGATTCGATGCTTCTACCTCTATCTTTAATTGTTCCGTCGGGTAAATCGGTGCACTTGCCACGTCTTGTGTTTCTAGTAGCGGACTCGGGGGTCTTGTTCGACGGTCGGGGTTTCGTCGGGTAGGCTATTTTTTAGGTGCAATAGTAGATTAGTTACCGAGTCCCACACGGCTCCTACCAGGCAGACGCTCCAACCGCACACTCTATGTAGAGTGTAGCCGTGTATTATGGTATCGATTAAAAATTTCAGTGCCTTTGCCGTAACCCCGTATACACCTACCAGGGTCACGCTGAACGTTCCTACGGTGTTGAAGAAATTATACACCTTTCCCCATGCCTTTTCTAAAGTTTTCCTGCTGGCTGTTTCGTCAATGAGCGGGTTGACTGATATTTTTTGGTCATCGAGTACTTGACCTGTCGCTCCTCGTGCTATTGTATTCAAGATAGCAGGTCTTTCTACGGGGAACATAATACTTTCCCTGAGTCTATCTATATCTTTCCCCGAGTAGATACCTCCTGTTGCTAAATTGGTAGGGGAGATATATTTCCACGATACTTTCGTTTGGGCTGAGAGTTCTGCGGGTTCGGCGGCTCGCGCCAGGGTGGGTAGAGTTTGATACCAATCGTTATTAATGCGGAACATCGGGGCTAGTAGGGAATGACAGTCTATCTGATTTCCGGTTTTTACTATTACGTGGGTTCGTGATAGCATGAAAAGTGACTCGTTCGCTCTGTTAATTGGTAATTCTTGATAACAAGTCTTTGTTTCTCGCGAGGTTACTTCCGTTGGTATGCACTTTGCAATCCTAATTACCTCGCCCGCTAAATGTGCTATATACCCTGGTTTCTTCATCAGGTGAAAAGCGAATTCGGCAGGCGCGAGTGGTGCTATTGCCAGAGAGTTGTGAAGGACTTTGTTTTCTAATTCACATTGTTGTTTAATAACGTCGTTATACAGAGTTACTATCTGTTCTTTCAGATGTCTCTCAAGGAATATGAATTTGATATTGATATATCCCAGCATGTCCATATTTTTTAACGTGATTCCCTTTTCGATGGGGAGTAATGGACTGTCATTGCTGTCAACGATAAAAAGCTTTGGGTGTTCGGTTCTAATAATTTTGTATCCACATTTTGTTGTTACTCCGTGCGTTGTTAGAGCAAAAGTTATCTCATCAGTCGTTACGGAGTATATTTCTTCTCCGTATTTATTTAGAGAGTTGTCCCTAATTTTTTCTCCTGGGCCTTCATACAATGTTGAGTATGTATCGAAATCGCAACCATTTGTTATCATTAGGTTCCAAAATGTGTTTCCTCCCTCGATATCCAAACAATTTCCTGAGGTGTACGTGCATCTGACACCAGACCTTAATATTATTTCATTTTCGTTGGTTTTTACTGTTGCGGAATAGTCCTGTAACGTGATTTTAATTTGCCCCTGTACTACTACACTTGACCATGACCCGTAGTGGTCCGAGAAGTATTCCCCTTCGCAATTGCCGTCGCTGTCGACTCTACCTGCGAGGGTCAAGGGTCTCGAGGATGTGGCATTGGGAAGTATGTCTACGAAGATTTGTCTGTGCGTTTGGTATGATTGTGTGGAGTAATTGCGTTTGTATTGTTCGTAAGTGATTTCTTTTATATACTCCATGTCTGAGTTGAATACTAACGAAATGTGTGAGTGCATCCCGCAATAGATCTATGAATTTCTATTGTGCATTGAAAGACGCTTATTGATGTAAATTCGGCGGTTTGTAAAAGTTGTACTTTTGTTTTCTTAATTTCGGGCTTACGTATCGGGATTTTGCAATCTTTGATATTTAAAAGTGATAATGTAGTTATTTTTATTGCTGGTGCGTGTCGGCTTCAATTCGGTCAATGCTTCCCCGTGAAGAAAGTTAATACATTTTGTGGTTTTTTAACGTTTCGATCCTGATTGGGATCCTCTTCAGAAATACTTTTATTCTCTGTACAAAGTTAATACTCTCTTTTAGAAATTATTTTACAAGTGTTTTGCTTATATTAGGTTTCTACTTAGGATTATTGCTTAGGGTTAGTTGAGAACATGTGCTACCTGTTAATATGATCAAATTTTTGTAGGTTATGAGTACGAGCTCCATGACTAACCTTTGTTACGTACGGGTTTCCGTAGTAATATAATTAATTCGTTTGTTGTTTATTTATAGTCGAGCGTCAGGTACTCGACTTGTGGGTTTTTCTTCGATTAAAGCGGCGTAACGCACCTCACCTGGTTTCCGTGTTTCGTGTATGTGCCTGTTCTTCGTTGATCTGCTGCGTCGGCGAATAGCTGCGAAGGTCGGGGAAGTTGGAATGAGTTCCTCTGTCTATTCGCCAGTGTATATCTTGTTCTTTATTCGTGTATCACTAATACTATCGTAGTGGCTTACACTGCGTGAACGTGCTCGACGTTGCCACTACGAAGTGTCGATTCCGCTGTGTTGGCAAAAAGGAGCCAAGCGCGCGGAGAGAAATATGATGTACAAGGCTAGAGTTTGGTTTTGTTGTTGAGATTAAAATACTCGAAATATTTAGACGCGTAATGCCGGTCTGGTAATTAACGCGGTACTAAGGTATTTCGAGGACGTGATGCGCCGCAAAAGGGTTGCACTCATGTATAGAGTTCTTAGCCGATTTTTAGCCACTCGATTTCCCGAACTCGGAGGTACACTCGCGACAATCTATGCGCGCGAGAGTATGCTCACCCTTAAGGTCTGAAGGACGGTTAGTCGAGGGACACGTCTGTCAAGGCGGAGTAATCAGTTAAGACTAAAGATAATTTTGGGTTGAGGATCCTCGTTACCATGGGGCGACGGTGTTGGGGCGCCCCGTGGGGGTAACCAGGAAATATCGATTGGGAAATCGAATGATCAAGATTTGCAATTAGTTCTTAGGATTGCCCAAATTTAGTGCTGACTAAGTAGCGCGTGGAGTCGTGTTGGAAGTTTCCATCGCGGGTCAACGTGTTTGATGGAATTTGCTGACGGGGATGCGTGTGTATCGATGGATTGTTCAGCCGGGTTGTTGCTTGGCTCAACGGTCCGTAACACCTTATTAATTTTTGAGATTTTATCATTTTCCATGTGACTATTTTAATTAATCCATGATATTAATGCTCTGGTGTCCTCAAAAGGTACAATGAGGTGAAGCTTTTGGTAGTTCGCTTTTGGCGAACTCTGAGGTTTCAAACGGCTGAGAGATATTTCCGACAGTTGGGTCGGTGCCGTATTTATCAAATATCGATTCATGTGTCAATTTTCGGTAGGTTACCGCCCTGTTCCAATTAATGTCCATGATGGAATTTCATAAACGTGAATTTGAATGGGGAAGATGATTTGTTTAATTGTATAATTATGTTTAACATTATGTAATTCAGTGTGCATGGTCCATGTGCGTGGAAAGTCAATATTGTTTTTATCGTTATTTAGTAAAATCCCCCCCCCGTTATTCTGGTTATGCCAATATGTTCATCGTTAAATAATCAACTCATATATGTTACTGAGT
The DNA here is from genome assembly GCA_964007305.1 of Netelia melanura. Lineage (NCBI taxonomy): Eukaryota > Metazoa > Arthropoda > Insecta > Hymenoptera > Ichneumonidae > Netelia > Netelia melanura. The sequence continues at coordinate 552,149 of OZ023260.1, forward strand.
TTATCTATGTCTGTTCTAAAGTTTATTGAATTTGTGTGTGATTTTTTTTGTATCATCTCTAAGATGAGTCGTTTCTTTAGCCATTCTTCATTGTTCAATATTTTGACTTCATCAAATTTAAAATTGTGTTTCATTTGTATGCTATGTTGTGCCAGAACTGTATGTTGAGCGTCTACGTGCCTTACGTTATTCCTGTGTTCGTTAATTCTGATTTGTAAGCGCCTTTTTGTTTGCCCGATATATATTGCATTGCAGTCTTCACATTGAATTTTATATCCTACATTTGATTTATCCCGAGTTTCTATATTGTCTTTCGTAGATCCCGTTATCGATAAAATGTTGGGTTTGTTGTTGGTGACCATTGTTATATTGTATTGTTGAAATAGACGAAATAGTTGGTGGTGAACGGTTTTCGCGTAAGGTAAGTTAATTATTCTTGAGGGATCAAAGTTGTTGTCGGAAGGTGACTGCGTTCTGATTTTTGTTAATCTTTGATTTATTACTTTGTTTGTGAACGATTCTGGATACCAATTTTGATTCATGGTGCGTTGAATGAGTTCTATGTTTTTTAGGTGAAAGGATGGATGGGCTAGTTTAATGGCTCTGTCGACTAGCATTATGATTATTCCTTTCTTTTGGTTAAGTGGATGGTGAGAAAAAAAGTAAATGTATCTGCCTGACCAGGTAGGTTTCCTATACCAATCTGTGATGATATTGTTATCCTTCCTGATTAGGAGTAAGTCTAAAAATGATATCTTGTTGTTGTTTTCCCTTTCTATGGTAAATTGTAGTTTCGTGTGATATGTGTTAAAGATTTGTAGAGTAGAATCAATTTCGTTTGTTGGTATGGCGATGATGATATCATCCACATACCTTTTATATATGGGTAAAGTGAATGTTAGTTTTTTTAAACATTGTGCTTCTAAGTCAGTCATAACTATACGAACTAGCCGAAGGGCATTCTGTTGAATTCGTAGTGACCGTGGGGGGTTGCGAAATCCGTTTTTTGTCTATATTCCGGGTCCATTTCGATTTGATGGAATCCCAAAGCTAGGTCGAATATCGAAAAATACTTGGCTCACCCTAGTTGGTCTAGAATATCCGTTATCAATAGCAATGGATATGCGTCGCCGATAGTTTTCTCGTTTATTTTTCTAAAATCGATTACGAGGCGCCAGCGTGGTTTCTCCGATGCATCTGGTTTTTTGGGTACAATCCACAGAGGTGAATTGTACGGTGAACTTGAAGGTCGTATAATGTTTGATTGTAACAGGTCGTCTATCTGTTTCTGTACTTCTATTTTCTGTGATGGTGTGTGTCTGTACTGTCGGGTGTTAACGGGTATATTGTCTGTGGTCAGTATGCGATGGGTGAGCGTGCTCGTTGCTCGCAATTGTTCTCCGGGGATATGAAAGAGGTCAACGTATTCATCCACTAGGGTGTTTACCGCTTTACGCTCTTCTTCATTAAGATGATCGAGTTTCAACAGTCTGATAACTTCTTCGGTACGAGTTCCCTGAGCTCTAGGGATGTACTTAGAGTTGTTATCTTTGTCGAAAGTTTCGTCCTCGTCCATACTTGTATCGAAAGGATACAGAGGTATTACGGGAATGTCGATCTTAATGTCATTCTCCCGGGTATTTATTGCGTATAAGTAGGCTACTCCTTTATTATTCTTGACGATACCCTCTCCTGCGTATATACCTTCGGGTAGGTCAAGCCGTGGCAGGTAGCCTTCTTCGAGCGCGTTTACGACTCTGACAAATATACCTGTCTTTGTTCTTGCTGGCAAGACTATGCTCTCTCTCTCTCTCTCTCTCTCTCTATGAAAGGGATTCGCGTACCATTTAGTGTTATCTGTCCCTGTTCATAGTCGATTATACTTCCTCCCGCGGATAATAATTCAGATCCTATGATGCCCGAATAATTTAACGGAAAATCGTCTGAGATTACATGAAAAATCGTTTGCGTGCCGTTCATGTCTATTCTGATTTGTCCTATTGTGCAAGGTTTGTCTTTCTTTGATATTTCCGTTAGTTCATACTGAATGTAATTATTTATGAGATTTGGGTTTTGTAGTGAACTATATTTGATGAGATTTAATTGAGATCCTGTGTCTACCAAAAATGTCGCGCGATCGGGAAGAATATCTTTTGATGTTACTACTATTGCTGGGGAGTTGACGCATGGAGAGACGCATGTTGATTTATAGACTGCCTGCAAGACATTTATCCTCCCTAGTTTTATTGGGAGTTCTCCTGACGCTGGACCGGCACGTGCCCCATCGGTGCGCCGTGGCCGGGGGCTGCCTGCCCGTTTCCCGACTGACTGTTTTGAGTACCTGCTCGGGCCGCGTTTTCGTTATAGATTCTTTTTCTACAAACTCCGATCAAATGGCCCTGTTTTTTACAATAATGACACATCATGTTCGCGTGGAGATTCGTTGTTGCCGACTTGTTCATCTGATTTTTGTTTTTTAATGCTCTGCAATCTTCGATAGTATAATTTGATTTTTTACAATATGTGCAGAATTTGCCTGATATATGTGATTGGTTATTGGTTTTGTGTGTGTTTTGATTAGATTGGCCCATTCTATTATTATATCTCTGAATGTTAGATTGGAATGTGAAACACTCTGTTTCTTTATCTGATCTAAATCTTTCTTCGATCTTTTCTGCCATTGTTGTGGCATCGGCAAGGGTTGCGAATTCTGATTCTAAGAATGCGGCTATTCTTTGTGAAACTCCCCTTTTGAAAACCCAGATTGCTAGTTGTTCTGCTATCAATACCCTTTCTATTATCGTTTTCCTTTTCAATTCTATCTCTTCCAATGTCTTTTTTAAATGTAGTGAAACTCGGTAGCCGAAATCTAAAACCTTTTCGTTCGGTTGTTGTTTGAGCTTTGCAAATTCTATAAACCACTCTTCGACATCTTTCTTTGGCCTATAGTGTTTTGAAAAAAATTCTATGAGCTCGTCTACTGTGGCTACATCCGCTTGACTTGCCCGCCTCAAAGGTTCGCCTTTGCATTTGCTTATGAAAGTTCTTACGACGAGAGATTCGTTCACTCCCTGTGCCAGTTCTTTCGCTAATTTGCAATCGCGTAAAAATAAATCTATTGGGTACCCGTCGGTCCCGTTATCGAAATTTGGAATAGTTTTCAAAAATTCTCTAAAATTTTGTTCTGCTCTATATACAGGTGGGGGGTCTATCGACATGTCCATTCCTGAAGTAGTTGTGTTTGCGGTAGCCATTTTTTATGCAAGAAAAAGAAAGAATCGCTTACTACTTAAGAAGATCTGTGTTGTCCCGATGCAGCTGTTTGGTCGTTGAACTCCGGTGCCGATGACGAGATTTGTGGCGTTGCTGATCGTTGGCATATGTCTCGGTGTGTTGCGCCGGTGGCGATGGGTCCATTTCGGTGCGTCGACGGGTTTTTGAAGTCCTTTGCGGTTGCCGCTGCACTTGTTGCGGTGGTGAATGGTAATGTTGTCCCTCCAGTTGTCGTCGTCCACAGTAGTTGATTGATTGTTGTTTTATGCGATTTGGTTATCGCGTTACCGTTCTGACTTTTGACGAGTCACGACAAAGTAGGAAAAAAAAATTTTCCAGATTTTCGTGTTGTAGGTGATGTCTTCCGGTCGAATCCCGTTCGCTGCCACCAAATTTATTTATAAACTGAGCTGTTACGTCCTCGATGATGATTCGGAATAGCACGGTCACGCCGTTCTGTTGACTCCGCCGATATAGTTTTATCGGCGCGAACTACGAAGAGTACGCTCAGTTTGATCAGAGTAAGTGAGATATTCTGATCGAGCGGAAATTCGGAAATTCGAAGGTTCTTTATGAAATTCGACCCCTGCTATGCGCAGTTGAAGAGCACAATACGATGAATAACAATTAACAATCGAGTTTATTCAAGTTGATTTAACGTTTTAGAGTAACTCTTAGTTTCTGTAGGTTTACTGAACTGAACGTCTAACGAGATGTTTTACACAGAGTGTTTTAACTTACGACTGGATGAGAGATCTCGAGTAGCGTAAAGATTATGAGTATAGAGCTTAAAAGTCGAAATCTATAAGTGCTGTTTTTTTGGTCAGAGCGTGTCTTTTTATATGTGCTCTAATTGGGTGGAAGGGGTTAGGTTTAGGGTTGAGTTTGGTTTTTCCTTAGGAGAGGGTTGGGAAGTTCTTGTGATAGGCTGGTTTTTCCCTACCATCTCTCGTGTTACGATAAGTCGTACTATTTACTAATCAGACGAAACTATTAGCTATGTCGGTACTAGGGGTAACTACGCAGAGCGCCCTTTTACCGACTAGAGGACATATGCAACCGACGTTTGGTCATGACTGAGCTTTGAAAATTGACTGGGCCTCTAATGTCGGCCAGTACGTAACACTTGCTTGTTCTCAACGATGGCGCCAACGTATATATGATCTAGCGTATACGGGCACTTATTTCTTTGTTTTTCAGACAATTATGCAACCGACAAAAGCTGCAATTATGATTTTTAGTTCCGGCAAACGATTGCGAATCGATTGAGCGCGACTTTGACAACATACATGTCAGGTCGGCTATGTTGACGGTCATTTTTATTTTTGTATTTTCTTATAGAAATACTTACTAACCGGCAAAACTTTATTTTGGACCGGCAAAAACCGACAAACGACCGACAACCGATTGACATTAAAATCAAAAATTAAAAATTCCATTTTGGTCGGCTAACTTGATGGAGGTGCGAAGAATTCGTTACATTTTATCTGCCAACATAATAAAACTAAATCCGAAGCCTTGAAAATGGCGGTAATGGTGGTAACAATGCGGAGCCGGCGTCGCCTATGAAATAAAATATGGGGGTGCCGAATGTTACGTGAGAAAGCCTGTGTTTGACAGTTTTACAAAAAAAGTGTCATTTTTCTTGCGTAATTTTCGTTTTATCATTTAAGCCTTATATAGAAGAGTATAATCAATTAAATAGGTAGTGAAGCGATAGCAGTGTTTCGTTTAAATCGCGGAAATACTGTTACGTCCGAGCCCGGTAACATCGGAGTCGACACAGTGTGTTCGGCCGGTATCTCAAACTCTCGGCAGTCGATAATATACCAGCACAGTCACCATTACTCGTCGATCATAAACTCTTAGTTAATTAACAATATCATTTATTCTTAAGTAACAAATAGAGAAAATAGGGTTTTGGAATGTGGCAGGGCTGGGGAACAAGGATGAGGATTTCTGGAAAGAGCTAGAGGAATGGGAAGTAATAGTGGCAATAGAAACGTTGATAGAGGGGAAAAATTGGGAGAAGATAAAGCGTAAGCTACCGAAGGGATATAAATGGACGAGACAAGGAGCGAAGAAGAGAAATAAGAAAGGGAGGGCGATGGGAGGAATGTTGATGGGGGTGAGAGAAGAGATGGCGATGGAGAAGGAAGAGGGGGAGCAGGAGGAAGAAGAAGGGATCATGTGGAGAAGGGTGAGAGCGGGGGAAGAGGTATGGACGGTAGTGGCGGTATATGTAAACGGAGATGTGGGAAGGAAACTAGAGAAAATAAGGGGGTTTATGGAAGGACAAAACGAGAAGGAAAAAGTGATAATAGGAGGGAATTTTAATGCAAGGACTGGAACGAAAGGGGGGGAGAGCGGGAACAGAGGAAGAGGAGAAGGAAGGGGGAAGGAAATCAAAGGTTGAGAAGGTGAACGAGGAAGGGAGGAAGATGGTAAGTAGGTTAGAGGAAGTGGGATGTGAGATTATGAATGGGAATATAGAGGGGGACGAGGAGGGAGAGTATACGTACATAGGAGCGAGCGGGGAGACGGTGATAGACTATGTGCTGGGGGATGAAAATACGAGAATGGGGATAAAGTGCTTGGAAGTAGGGGACAAGATAGAATCAGATCATCAGCCACTAGTGGTAACGGTGAAAAAAGGAAAGGGAGAGAGGAAGAAGAAAGGGGAGAGGAAAGAAGTGGGACCGAGAAGGGGAAAATGGTCAGAGGAAAGAAAAGAGAGGTATGTAGAAGGAATACAGGGAATTAGGTTGGAAGAAGAGGAGGCACAGGAAGCGATAAACGGGGCGATAGAGAAAATAAAGAGAGAGGTAAGGGAAAGCGAAGAAAAGGGAACAGAACGGGAAGAGAAGAAAAGGAGGGAGGGATGGGGGGATGAAGAGTGCAGAGAGAAAAAGGCAGAGACGAGAAAGGAGCTGAGGAGAGGGAGGAAGAAAGGGGAAACGAAAGAGAAATACAGAGAGAAAAACAGAGAGTATGAGGAGTTATGTGAAAAGAATAAGGAAGAGGAGAGGGAGAGATTGATAAAGGAAATAGAGCAGGCAAAGACAGAAGACAGTGTGTGGAGGATTGTGAATAGAGGAAGGAAAGGTAGGAAAAGGATAACGGAAGGAATAGAGAAAGAGGAGTGGAAGGAATATTTTATGGGACTGTTAGGGGGCGTGGAGGGAAAAGTAAGGATGGGGATAGAAACAAAAGGGAGAAGACGAGACGAGGAAGAAATAAGCAAGGAGGAGATAAGGAAAGTGATAAAGAAATTGAAAGAAGAAAAGGCGATGGGATGGGACGAGGTGCCGAATGAAGCGTGGAGGGGGGGGGGGGGGGGGAGAATATGCTCGTTAGCTTATGCGGATGATGTGGTGGTGTTGGCGGAGAGAGAGGAGGAAATGGAGAGTATGATAAGGAGACTGGAAGGGTATTTTGAGAAAAAGAGATTGGAGGTAAATGTAGGGAAAACGAAAGTAATGAGATTTAGGAAGGGTGGCGGGAGGAGTACGGAAATAAAATGGAAGTGGAGAGGAAGGAGGATAGAGGAGGTAAAGGAATTCAAATATCTAGAATATGTGTTTAAGAAAAACGGGAGACAGGAGGGACAACTAAGAGATAGGATAAGGAAGGCGGGGGCGGTGATGAAACAGGTGTGGGGTATAGGGAAAAGGAAATTCGAGAGAAATTGGGAAAGAAGGATGTGGCTGTTTGATTCTTTGGGGTGGACGGTGATGGGATACGGGGTGGAAATTTGGGGATGGGAGGAAACGAAGGGAATAGAGAGCATGCAGGAACGATATATAAGATGGACGTTAGGGTTGGACTGGGGGACGCCAGGATATATGGTCAGGGAAGAAGCAAAAAGGTGGAAAATAAGAACAAGAGCAGGAAGGAGGGCGTGGAGGTATGAAGAAAAACTGAAAAGAGGAGAAGGAAGTGAGATAGCAAGAGAATGCTTAGAGGAAATAGAAAAAAGGGAAAGGGAGGGGGAAGAACGATTGTCGAAATGGGAGAAGGAGAGAAAAGAGATGAAAGAGAAAGGAAGAAAAGGGAGAGAGGAAAATGGGACGGAGGGGGAAGGATATGAGAACGTAGAGAAGGAGGACAGGAGGGAACAGGAGGAGGAAAGAGAGGAGAGGATTAGGGAGTCAAAGTACAATAGGTGGTACAGGGAGGTAAGGACCGGGGGGGGGGGGGGGGGGGTACCAATATATCTAAGGGCAGGCTGAACAGAGGAAAGGTATAGGAGAATAGCGAGGTATAGGTTAGGGAACGAAATGAGGGAAGGGAAATACTGGGAGGAGGAGGAGGAAAGGATGTGCAGAATGTGCAGGAGAGAAGAAGAGACGTGGGAACACGTATTGGATAGGTGCAAGGGGCAAAGAGAAGAGAGTAAGGGGATAGGAGAGAGGATAAGAGAAATATTGAGTGAGGAGGGGGGAGGAGAGGAGTGGATGAAGGAAATGGACGCAGCAAGAGAACACAAGAAAAAGGAGGAACAGAGAAACGGGGAGGGGGAAGAGGAAAGAAGGGAGTGAAAGAAGGAATGGAGTGAATGGAGAGGAAACGGAAGTCGGGAGGAGGAGGGAAGGAGAGGAGCGAAGGGCGATAGATAAGTAGAGAATAGGAAAAGAGAAGTGAGAAGGAGAGAGAGAAAGAAAGGCGGCGAGGAAAATGTAAAGGCGAGCGAGCGAGAGAGGGCAGAGGGAACCGAGCGAGCTAATGGCGAGTAGAATAGCGAGCGAGCGTGCGAGAGAAAGGCGAGGAGGAAAGGAAAAGCGAGGTAGAAGTAAGACGTAGTATAAGGCAAATGTAAATAGGCTAAGGTAGAACAATAAGTAGTGGATAAGGTAGAATAAGATCATAGGGTAAGGAAATGTAAATAGAAAAGATTGTAAAGGGCGAGAGGCGGGAGTCTTTGTAACCCGAAAGGGAACAAATAAAGGATTACAATACAATACAATGTAATATTTGTTGTTTTATTTTAATAATATTTTTGAATAAAATATTCTTGTTTATACGAATAATATGTAGCCTAGAAATTTTCTAATATACCCAATAGAACCCAATGAATTATAAAATCTCTCCCGTCCAATTTCAAACGTTGCAGGGCGCCAATAGCGCGAAGCAAAATTCGATGCAGACTTTCGCGCTACGAAGTTGATAGAGAAATTGTAACGAACTCCGTCTCGACCAATCAGCGTCGAGACAAATAACGTGGGTCACTGTTGGATTTTCTATACCAATCTCGAAGAGTTAAACTCTGAAACAAATTTTGCTTTGCTCTGTTGGCTCCCTGCAATATTTAAATTTGGGCGGGAGAGGTTTTGCGTTGCAATGCGTTATATTACAAATATTTAATTTAAAAAAAAAAACAGAATGTTTATTAAGAAAATAACATTTATTAACAAATATATTATTAAAACATATAAATTATTATTTTATAAAACTTATAAATTATTATTTTATATAAAAGTATTTAAAAATGTTGTTACCGAATTTCTGCTGAATTCAATCCGATGAATTTTTCGGTTCAACCTCAGCCGTAGAAAATGGCACCGTGCAAATTTCCTGAAAAGAAGAAAACAAAATATAATACAGACCAATTTTCGTTATTTTATTTCTAATTTCGCAAAATATGACGCGAGCCGAGAAAAGGGAGTTACGAGGAAAAATATGGGTTTTTCACAGCGAGCTATTAAAGGAATCAAGACAAATGCTCGCGCTCGAGTGATACAATTTTCAGTAATTCATATCCTGTAAAATTGTGTAGATAAAAAATTTATAATTGCATCATGCGAGTCTTTCCCATTGACATTTCCCAAGTGCGTACATGACAAATGATCATATTTTTCCAGCTATATGTTTTTGGATAAATAATTGAGATATAGAAAATACAATTTACTATTAAATCTAACATCATATAGTGTAAAAAAATGATGACATATTAATCAAAGTAAATTGAAAAACTCACTCGATGAGTGATACCGCTTGGCAGAGGTAGACGGTTCTTGAAATTCCATTCTGTCGCTATCAACATTCGCTGAGGGCTGCGTCGCTACCTCTTGAAATATTGCCTGATCATCTGTGACAAAAATATAACCATTAGCAATAGAAAAATCCAAGCTGAAAGTATATTATAGTCTATGTTAAACAAACGATATGAAAAACGAAAATACAAAGTTCAGTATGTCTTTCCCATTGACATTTCCCAAGTGTGCACATGACAAATGATCATATTTTTACAACTATATGTTTTTGTATAAATAATTGAGATAGAGAAAATGCAATTTACTATCAAATCCAAAATCATATAGTGTAAAAAAAAATGATTACATATTAATCAAAATAAATTGAAAAACTCACCCGATGGAGGATGATACATCTTGGACGTCGACGATTGGTGTTCAATAGTTTCCTCGCGATCTGTAACCGACGAATGATTATGAGCAAGTGCAGATATCCATTTCGAATGTCGATTACCAGATTCCTTGGTGTTGTTCGGAATGTTGGTCCGAGGTGGGCAAAGCGTCTTAGACTCATGGTCGGCAACTAAAATATAACAATGAATAATTGAAAAGGTCATTTGCATAAAGATAAAATTTACATATAGAAATTCTAATGATGAATTTTACAAACCTGGAAGGATGATGTTCTGCGACAGACCATTATTCAAATTAATTCCAAACTGACTGACGATTGAATCGTCAAGTGGATGTACCCTTGGATCGATGATCGTGGGAATCGCACTTGGTTTCAATCGTTTGCGAGCTGCATTTACGAATTGGTCATCCGCAAAATGACAGCTGCAAACGAAACGCATCGTTGACAATTTCTGGTGCGGAAGATGACCAAGTCTTCTACACCAGCTGCTCGAATCCAAGTGCGACATCTGGAAAATATAAAATTTGCAAACGTATAATACATAACCACTAGTATTTAATAATCAACTTGATTTAAGTTAATTATTCCGTACCGCTCCAAGTCTTTGGGAAATCTTGCGTAAATACACTGCTGGTCCGTATGTCGAACGTGTTCGCAATACGGAATTACGCATGTTGAATAACCCTTCGTTTTGTTCATCCTGAGAATAATTCTACAACATTATAAAAAGATTAATAAATTATATTTCACTACACGAAATTCTTAGGTATACGAAAAACTTGGTAATGCACACAGTCGCAGAGGTAATTTTGTTTCCCCAATGCAATTTCAAGACCGTATTTACGTACTGTCATTGTTAAAAAACAATGATAGTCCGTAAATACGTTCTCGAATATTTGCTGTAATCGGCTACCAAATATTTAATTTGAACAGACACAAATCACAGCACAAAACTTACTTTGTTTTATGAAAATACGTCACTCATAAAACACGTACCTGTTGCGTTAAACGTGCCCGACACCATATTGGATTTTATGGCTACGCGCTGTTGCCACATGTCCAGCGCTGACTATCCTGAAAATTTAGTGTTCGCAAATAACAAGGAGTGGGGGAGCCGGAGTGTCACCCCCGCATTCGTCTAGTTTACATCGTGAAATTGTCGGTACGTGTATTAAGTTTGATGCGTACCAAAGTTTTAGTACGAGCGCGTTTACATCGAACGTATTAAAGTAGAAGAATACTGCGAATATAATACGAACCTCTATAATGATATTATTTAAAATCTTGAGTTTATTCTTGTTATGATAATTATTAATTTAAACCGGCGGAAATGTGAATAATAATATGAGTTTTAATTGCAGCTGTTGCGGCGTTTTATAAAAGCCTCTGTTGTTCTCCATGTGTTCAACTACTAATGAACGAAAAATATCGACATGTTTGTGTGTTTTTCCATTCTTTTGTTTTCTCCAGTTGAATCCTTTTCTACATGACATTTTGATGCACACTTTTTTTTCGAGAAATCCATAGTCATTTGCATTATTTGGTACGCGTATCAGTTTAATACGATACTCCTATTTGATACGGTCGTACCAAGTGGATCCGGCTGCGTTTACATCGTGCGTAGTAAACTGTTTGGTACGAATATAGTACTTGATACGCGTATCAAATGCACGATGTAAACTAGGTAATAGAGTGTTACGTCCCAGCATGGGTGACGCACATCTTCAGTCAATAAATTAGAGTACTACCTTACCTACCTGTAAACCAATGCAGCCTGCCGGTAAAATTTAAACAGTATGTACAACTTTTTTTCTCTCTTATTGCTATCTTATTATTGCATTTATAAACTATATCATTTATCCGTAGAAACTAAGCAGATTAGGGGGAAAGATCCCAGTTAAAATTACATACATGCACCAAGCAATTCAAAATCATAACCAAAACACTCCATCCAGTCGTAAACACCCACTCTGGCAAACATCTTTTTTTAATGTCTTTTCCACGAACGTCTTGCGCGATTTCGTAGCTCGACTAATTAATTTAAAAGCGAACCATATACGAATTTATAATTATCAAGCACGGAAAAACTTTTCCCTGCTCTCCTTATTTATGTTCACATTTTTACGAGCGCCTCGTTCGATATCACCGCTCGTAAAAACTGACGAAAACCAAACTCGGTATTTCTCAGAAGCATAATCAGAAAACACACTTTTCTTTCCCACGATCGCCGTCCAAAAAGCGACGCTCTCAAAACACCCCCACATCTTTGAAACAACCCCTCTGATAGGGAAAACTCAAAATCTCGCTAAAGAATCCGACCAATCAATTATGTATAATTTTGTAACTCCGCCCGAACCGAAGCGAAATCGTCAACCAACTTCGACAAGAGAATCAGAATCGACTCAACCTCGAAATCGAAAGCATCTTAAGCTAACAAATCTCCAACATTGTGTAAAATCATTCCAAGTCTAATTTGTGTTGTAATTTCAAAGTATAATTTCAAAATTTGAATAAAGTACAGTTGTTATTGTTAATTGTATGAGAAGTGTTGGTGTTGCAATTAATAACAATCTTCCCAAGATAAAATACATCTTCTCGGTCCAATTGAGAACTCTGGGAAACATCATTCATCAACAATACGTCTTCGAAGAGGAATCATCTTCGACGATTAATCATAAATCGTTGAGTTGGTACATCGATGAGCACAAGTAACTCCCAGGCGGCGAGCTCACGTCCAGCCGAATCCAGCGCAATCAAATTCAAATATCGCGCGCACATCGAATTATCGACGGAGCTTCGAATTCTCTCCACCTTGGGACGTAACAAGAGTGTCAACCACGGTCTTACATACAGGTCTTGCAACAGCGGTAGTGGGGGTACGTCGGCTTAATGGTTGCGTTTTTCTTTTTAATTTACGGCCGCGAGAGGCATGATGATAGATGGATGTACTGTGCAACGAAGACAGAAATAGCATTCTGTCTCTTTTTCTATACCGACAATACCATATATGTAATACTCCTATATTGCCAGCGGCCTATGCTTCCCTATAAGTGGTGAGGACGGCGATGAAGTGAGACAGAGCGAGTTACTTTTGGTCGTTCTGCGCACGCGCGACTCATTGCCGTAGTCACAAATAGACATATGTTACTTGCGCGAAAAATGTTGATGCCATTAGCGGGAAAAGGAAATGTTTGTGGAGAGGCGTTTTAAACACACATTCAAGAAACCTCAACAAATGCATACATTTATTATTCACATGTATTGTCCACTTTCTATTTTTGATTTTTTTTTTTCATTTATATTATATTTCATTTTCATGAGCACTCTCGTGTATGCTCAATATAAACTCAAGGGGGATCTCACTGATATTTAGTACGCTTTATTTTGGCGACACGTGCATATCTGCTGATGGAAACCTTTTTTATCGTTATATGAAAAGTACGGGTTACCATAAACCTTTAATTTTGACGTCAAAAACACTTTAGATTTCCAAAACACGAGCACTCATAACCTCACAGCACCTTTCAGTTGAACTGACAATGGCGTAGTCAAGGAATGACGTGTTTCCATATAGTCCTATGCAGCTGTTGCGCACTCCCGCTTTTATTCGCGCTTGCGCACTGCAAGCAAAAGTGACGAGCCACGAGCGAGAGAGCGATATTGTCTGCACCGTAATGTTCTCGCCACGTTTCGGTAAGCGCTGGCAATATAGGAGTATTACATATATGGACAATACCAAGGAGCTGTCACGGCTGTCACGCACCGGCGTGCGCGGTGTGCACTGCGCACCGCACTCATCGATAGCAACGACGTACAGCGGCGTTGACGCGAAAGAAAAACTATGACGCCAAGCGTACTAATCGCTCACCATTGAAATTGGGCTTCGTTTCAAGACCTGTATATAAGACCGTGGTGTCAACTCCCTGTGATACATTATAGGACATTATAGACCTAGTTTACATCGTGCATTTGATACGCGTATCAAATTCTAAATATTCGTACCAAATAGTTTACTACGCGTACCAAATAATGGTAAACGCCAAATGACGATGTAAACGCATGAAAAGCATTGTGGAGGAAATTTAACCTCCAATAACTGGTATTGTGCTGTTGGTGCTGTTGTTGCGTGCTTTGGTTTCTCTAAAAAAAGTGTGCATCAAATGAAGAACAGAGGCCGCAACAGATGCAATTCAAACTCATATTTCCGCGGGTTTAAATTAATAATTATCATTACAAGAATAAACTCAAGATTTTCAATAATATCACTATAGCTATAGAGGTTCGTATGGCTCCATAAAGTTGGCCGACCGACTTTAACTTTTTTAACTTTTTTTTTTTGCAATCGTTTGATCGTCGTTTGATACCGTTTGATCGTTAAAAATTATCGTTTGATCGTTAATAGTTTTTTCACAAAATCGAAAAAAAATCGACCGTAAAGTTGGCCGACCGACCTTAACTTTTTTAATTTTTTTTTTTTGCAATCGTTTGATCGTCGCTTGAGATCGTTTGATCGTCAAAAATTATCGTTTGATCGTTAATAGTTTATTCACAAAATCGAAATTACTGTCTCCGAGGCTCATCTAGTAACGTTTTACTGGTGAAGGTTGGACACTTCCAGTTGTTATAATTTATAACTTTTTTAATTGTTTCCTGTTGCTATCGTTTCATCGTCGTTTGATACTAATGTATGTCAAGTTTCGTCGTGTGATCGTTGATAGGTTTTGCAAAAAATTGAAATGACTTTCATCTAATCTCGTCTAGTAACTTTTTACTGGTGAACGTTAGACACTTCCAGTTGTTATATTTTTTTACTTTTTAAATATTTTCCTTTTGCCATTGTTGAATGGTCGTTTGATACTAATGTGTGTCCAATTTCATCGTTTGATCCAGGAAGACTAGAGTAAAGGAGTGTCAACGCAATGTTAGAGAAATGGTCGGAAAAAGCGAGGAAACATTCGCCAATTGCCACCGCCTGGCGACGCCACTTCTGCTGGGGACCGTCAAGCGCGGCTTGGCGGTGATTTTGAATCGTTGATCTGCCATTTGTCGTACATTTTGTCCGATTAACGCAGCTTATAGTATTGATAAGTGATATTGCGATGCTTTTGTTCAAATTTTTATTTGATAAATTGTAGAAAATGTTTTATAAAAGTAAAAAAATATGTTAGTTACTGAAAGTTTTGTATGCTGAAAGTTTTGTTACTGACAGTCTGAATATTTTCTTTTTTTCACTCGACAAAAAGTTGTTTACGCGCCCGGTGAAATGACAGATGTCATATTTCGCCGGGGTTTATATCCCGCTCACTTCATTTCATCACCAACGCCACACTTCACAGTTAGCTCTCAGCGACGAGAGCGCTCATCGTGGCTCAATTCGAACTAACATCTTTCCTCACTTTTTCGGTCATGTTTGGGACGATTTCGCCATAAGCGTTGACACTCCTTTACTCTAGTCTCCCTGGTTTGATCGTTAATAGTTCCTTGGAAAAGCGCAATTTACTTTCTGCCATTGTGGCCTAAAGTTGGCTTCTAACCGTTTACAAACGAAATTTTGGACAATTGCAATTTTTGTAATTTTGAACTTTTTCAATATTTTCCTTTTGTTGCCGTTTGATCGTCGTTTGATACTAATGCGTGGCAAGTTTCATCGTTTGATCGTCGATAGATCCCGAGAAAATCGAGATTCAACATTGAGCGTAAAGTTAGCCGACGGCTTACGATGAAACTTGCCACGCATTAGTATCAAACGACGATCAAACGGTAGCAAAAGGAAAATGTTAAAAAAGTTCAAAATTACAAAAATTGCAATTGTCCAAAATTTCGTTGTAAACGGTTAGACGCCAACTTCAGGGCACGCTGGCAGAGAGTAAATTGCACTTTTCCAAGAAACTATCAACGATCAAACGATGAAATTTGCCACGCATTAGTATCAAACGACGATCAAACGATTGCAAAAAGAAAAAGTAAAAAAAGTTAAAGTCGGTCGGCCAACTTTATGGAGCCGGTTCGGCGTATTCTTCTACTTTAATACGTTCGATGTAAACGCGCTCGTACTAAAGCTTTGGTGCGCATCAAACTTAATACGCGTACGCAACGGTTTCACGATGTAAACTAGGCCATAGAATATAGATTGAGCACCTACGAATATAAGATGTATATAACATGTATAAGATGGATAAGGATAAGATGCTCGCAGAGGGCGCAGAGCTCTAATCGTGACATTGATAATTGTAACGATTTCGTCTATTTCAGTTTTATCTAAATGGATTCTCTACAATAAAGTGTTTTTGTTTTTATGTCGTTTGCGAGATTCAGTTTGGCTGTCGGGAAGATCAGAAGATCAGAAAATCCAGTTTCAGCGTACTTATTGCTTCGATCGCAAAATTCGCAGACTAACCTATTTAGTTTTAAATGCAAGTTCCGTGGACATAATGCCGAAACGAGAATGTCCCTTCGACGATCATCTATCGCCTCAATTAAAGATACACGTGGGCCAAAAACAAGTGAGCAACGGTATAAATAAGGAAAAAGAAATGAGCAAAGTTTATGGTGAGAAGGAATTAGTTACATATATATAAATTACGAATTAGTTATGGGTATTACAAATACTTTTACGAAGATCAACGAATGGTCAATATTTCCTGCAACACTTGTTACCAATGTCATACATTTTTTCTATTATGTTTGTCGATAGAAAGGACCCTAAGTATGCTGAAAAATGGTAGCAAAAGCATGGAATGGAAATCGTCTCTATCTCAGTCAGAAAGTAAAACCAACCAGTCACTGGAGAGAAATTCCAAGCGTTATAACCACAAGTTATCATCTACTATGAAACAAATGATTTTCAACAGTGACTTGAAGCTTCGAGCCACCAAAGAAGCCATACATGTAAAGTCAAATAAGTGATAAAGAATGAATACCTACTCGCTATAACTCGCTTGTTATTATTTAAAAATTAATCAAGTTACTTGGTCTCTACAGCTATCTGAAGAAGCATCGTGTATAAATTGCCAGACTACAGCAATGCTTGCTTATTTAAGATGCTTCTACTGCAATGATTTTAAGTGTAGAGATTGTGCGAAGGAATGTTCCAAGTGCGAGGAATACTTCTGTGAAAAATGTTCTCTCATAGTGTGAGTATGTGAATTTATGAATAGCGCAAATAATTTTGTTCTTATATATATACCTATATATCGATAAAATTCAATGCGGATTTGTGTGTTTTCAGTTACGAAGATGGTGAACATACAGAGTGTCTAGCGTGTTATCGATAAAACATAAAAATACATGGCCCGATTTTATAAATGTTACTGTTTTAAAACCATAATGTGATATTCGAGTTAATGAGTTGCTGGGCTTTTTTTCAAGGGCCAAATAGTTGTACATTTTTTATGAAAATGGCATTGAAAATATGAGATTTAAAAAATAAAATTGCTATACGCCATACATAGTTGAAGTTTATTGGACTCGTTGGAATATTAATTCGACCAATTTTACAGTAAAATTCAATACCCCAACATTTCCCACTATGGATTTAAATAAACAAGATGAAATTTGCTCAATATATTGACTACTAATTTCTCAGCGTATTCATTAGTCTTTGCGCAAAATCACAAAGATTCAAGATTTTTTTTATACACTTGACTTTTTTAAAAATGTGTATTTTTTCAAAACTGTTATTAATTTTTGTAATTCGTGATCTCTTAATACAGTCACAAGCTGCCAAACTTTAGCAATTGAACTATAATAATAATATTAATAACGGTGAAAGCCACTGAAATAATAAAATCTATGTATGTATATATATATATACACTTAGTTGCAAAGAGTTGAAAAGAAAGTAAGGTAGCGGTAGCAATAACGAGATTTACAGAAAAGTAGGGAGGCAAGTTTTACACTCGGCGATTTTTTATGGTAGTACGGATGACAATAGGGCCAAGAAAACTTATTACATGACTGAATGTCAATTTAAAAATCAATAATCCTTTAAGAGTCATGCTGCAATGTAATGAAGGCAAATATACAAAATTGTACATTTTTGTGTCTAATGAAGATTGTGTTGCAGCGTTTCGAACGATTCCTCGTGTCTATTATCTACGACGACTTTTATAATAACAGAACCGCGAAGAATTCATATAGGTAATTTATGTGGGTAATATTGTATTTTCGTTGTAAATACAACTTTTTGTCTTTTAATATATGGTATATTGGCTAGAAAAGAAAGATCGATTGCTATAATCCGTTTTACACGACGACATATTTTTCAATAACAATGTCTATGATATGATCTTTTGTACGAGATATTTGGTAATTCGGTTGCCGTCGAGCGCAATGGCGTGCACGAATTTAACAGATTACGAGCAGATGGTAAATCGAACGAAATCATCTCGATGTTACTAACTCGTCGTTACGAAATTTGTATTTTTCGCATCGAGCCCCTCTGTTTATCCGCCATGGAGTGTAGAGTTTGTCGACGTTCAGCCGTGCATTACGTACAGTTCCTCGCTTACAACAAGGTTCTCGACGTTCTCGACGTTCTCGTTCTAGGATAGGAGGATAGGAGGATAGGAGGATAGATCGCTAAGCACTCTGTTTGGGGCATATCGCGCGCAACCTTTTCACAATTTCACTGCATATTCACAGTTCACAGTAGTAGTAAGTAAAGTATAGTCTTTTGGTGACAGCGATAATTACGTAAGTTCTCAACGTGCTTTTATCGTTGCATATATTATTTGTGATTTGTTAAGTTGGCATTCCAAGAATTGGAGAAACAATAAATACACATAGGACGTTTAGATTCTGTCCAATTGTCATTTACCGAACAGTCTTGAGTGAAAAAAAACAAGCCTCGAAGCCTTGCGATAATTCGATGATTTTTTATAATGTTTCGAAACATAAACAACAACAAAAAACAAATTTATATCGTTTCAGTGTTTCTTTAATTTATTGAAAAAACTTAACCACACGAATTGGTTTAATTCGTCCTATTTTTACGATTTCGAAAATATGACTTTTTGTTTGAGGAAACAGTAGAAAAAAATTAACGTACAGATAGATATATCTCTGTACGTTTAATTGCCTATTTCGACGCTGTTTCGTAATTTCAAACGTGTTGGTTATTTTAATAGATATCTTTAAAAACTATTGTTTCTAAATTGTTCTTCTCCATAAAACTCCATAAAACTTCTTTTACGAAAGACTTGTTTTGTAAAAGATGGCGCGGCATAATTTCTTCTGCAAATAGTTGTTCTTAACAACGCTCGGCCCCACCTATAAATCTATAATACTTTTACTTCAAAATCTCTCGTGGCAAACATAATAATTTGCGATTTTTTTCAATTTGTTTTTCGTTGTCTACGCCGATGTATATTTCGATTTGGCTATCTCACACTTGTTTGCAATACACTCTGTAAATGAATCTTTCCATTATCGGTTCAATAAGCAATAACAATTTTTAATTATTGTTCCAATTTGTTTTCATTGCAGACTGAAGTTGTGTAAATAAAATGAGTTCGGATAATGATGATGGCGTGCGCGGTACGTCATCCAGGGTCCTGAGACGAAGCAAGCGCCTAGCGGGATCTGCAAGGGAATCGTCAAGAGCTGAAAAATTTTACCAATACGAAGGTAGAAGAATAAGAAGATCGTTGGAAAGAAAATTTTCGAAAATATCTAAACAACGTACCAACGAGCCAAGTAAACGGAGAGAATCATCCTGTTTGTTTAACGGTGAATCACTGACAAGCGTTGAATTACACCAGTTGTTCCGCAAGTTCACTACGGATGGCCATTTTCGCACAAACGCGTCGGCCTATTCGCCTCCACCTCCTGTTATCTCGCAAACCGTGAATGATAAGATCCAAACAACAAAGAACAACGGCCATGGTTCGGCAAAGATAAGTCACCAGCGAACGGATTCGACATGGCAAAAAGCAGGAATGACGACAAAAAATGCAGGCCCAAATACAACAATGGACGATTCAATGTCTGTAACGTTTGCAAATCCTTTGCCAAATGCAACAGGTAGTACACTACGGATAGCAACAAGCGGCAGTCTACACGCAGTTTACACGAATTGTTCTAGTATTGGCGAGCCCTTGACCACTGGCATAAGTGCTCTCAATAATCGTGCCAACTCGACGAAGCGTTCGGCAGCTTTGGTCCCGCACGAAAATATACCGGGTATAGCTTCGAATACCATACCATTAAATTTCTCGAAGCCTGCAAAACATGAATTATTTGTCAGACGCACTAATATCTACAATCCGTTAAAGCAACTCAATGGTCCTGAAAATGACAGTACTACCAATACCAATGATCTCAACTATCCGATGATGAACAACGCCCATTTTGGATACGGCTTCAATATGGCCAATGTTGAACCGGCGGATCGGTCGAATCCTGAGAAAAATGCTTACAATCAGACTCGCTATGTTTCACATCAGCCGAATGTACAGTCGACACAAACTCGTTTCAACGAAACTGAAACTGGCCGAGGGTTTCAAACAGGAGATACGAATTCGTCGGATTTGACGTTTCCCTTACAAAATGCAACCTATTACGAAAATTGCAACGATTTCTGGAATGTAGCAGCAGCAGCAGCGAGTGAAATAGGGCCGAATTCGTTAGCCAGTGATCCATCATCGATACTTTTCAACGCCGGATTAAAGTCGCTCTCGGAAAATCTCGCAGGTTATCCGCCAACTAGCCTTGTCGGATACAACTTGACGACAAATAGCTTAGGTAACAATCGTACTTATGTAATTCCAGGAAATGAAATTGCTGCCAATACCAATTGCAAGTTGCATGTACCATCTTTAACGACGTGGAACAGCGAATGTACGAACGTTATAGGGACAAAGGATGGCTGCGATGTCGCTAAAGTGATGGGTGATGTCAATGGTATCGCAAATAATAAGGAAAATATTAGCATTGGGATTGAAGATTGTGACGAAAGCGAGAACATGAGTGTTTATTATCCGCCAGTCTCGTCTACTTGCTCATACGACGATGGTATCATTTACGAGAATTATCTAGATCCAATGGCAAAGAATGCCAACAATCTCGAACATTTTGTAGTAACAACGACGACTCAGCATGATGCACGGAATAAGGATACGGTTGGCAAAATTAAGACCGAACTGACACTTGTACGCGACGTTTCCAACAATTATCCTTATTTCAACGACCATTCGAGAATCAACAGCGGAGATAGCATTTTTTAAGATTCGGATCGGTATGTGATCCGCGTCCGCATCGTCGAAAAGTACAGGAGTAGAATCTTGTGAACTTGAGTCTGATTTGTTTGGAATTTAAGAAAAACGATCCGAACGAGAAAGCGACTGAAGAATGACAATTGTTCGAGAAAATTTACAATCCTCAAATATTCCTAAAATTAAAGAACCAAATGAGTACCCATTGCATAGATAAGTATTTTTTTAAACGATAAAAATAAACTCAAAGTGTGCGCGTTGCAATCATCCACCTCTAGTGATTATGACGAGGTTTCATTTTGTGCAATGTCAAGACAGAGAAGAGTCGATTCCTCATTTTCCGCATCGATATCATTCACAAAAATGTTATTACGCGTGTGACATATATATATATATATATGTGTGTTACAACTTTCGGCTCCAAGTATTATTATTTTATATTACTATATAGCTCTCATCAAAATGTAAACATCCTTATACATTATATTTACATAGATAATAATTCACTTGTTTGGCATCACGAAGCGAACTCGATTGGCTGGCTAGTCTCGCGATTCGGATAAGTACAAATAAACTAATAAATGTGGTCAATAATTGGCATGTTTCGAAGTGTGAATAAAAAGAAAAAGAAAAACGTGTCATAACATAGTAGGAAAAAAAGAGGCAGTGCCGCGCGGTGCAATCACTAGCACTAGAGTCGGTCGGGTCGGCTTATGCTCAACGACAAATTCTCAAAATTTTCGTTGTTTTTTGTTTTTTTGTTTTTTTTTTTTTGTTGTTTATTTTATAAAATAGACGCGTTGGAACTTGTTTTGGGGTGTTTTTTTCTGGTGATAATCCCAATTCCGCTCGTATCGTCATCATCCAAGAGACTTCCTTCGACCTCGTATTTCATTCTCCCGAACATTCTGAAATATATATTTGACAAATGAAACATTATAATGAAACATATGATTTTGTACGCAATTGCGTGTACATATTAGACTTTATTAGATAAAGCTCGTTTCATGCAACAACTTCGTAATTTCCGAATAAATACGATATGCCGTTGAAGCGGTATTTTCATTCGAAATTACACGCGTCGTTATGTACGGTATATGTATGTATTATGCTCGTATTATAATATTTACCTATTTTTTATCAATCTCTATCTCGTTGCTCCAATAGAAAAGAATCGCATGCGATTAGAGTAAGGGCCGAAAATGAAGAATCGTTGATCCAAACTTGCGTACAAAATAAAAATTGAATTTTACTCGGGAAGAGCGTTGCGACGATAATTCTCGATGTTTCAAGCTCGTGACGTTGAAATACAATTTTTCCACCGGACCTTTTCCCCCCGAGACCGAAACGTATTTTTAATAACGCTCTGTCTTTAAATATACGTAATATTATGAGCCCCTGTGTACGTATTAAAAAGTACAACAAAGGTCACTTGATAATTGGACCGACCTTGGTTATGTATTCTAACAAGGAGAAATGTATGTAATAATTCTGAATAAGAAAAACGATTCCAACTTGCGTCTAGACTCGAGTACTGCAATTGCATTCCATGCACGCATAAGTCCAAATTTTGCGATCGCGCGTCCAGTTGAAAAACAAGTTTGCTCGGTAAATAAATCTACGACGGACGTGACTTTTTATTTCGAGCTCCATTGAAAAGCTTCGTTAATTCTTACGCTTGAAATTGATCTTTGACTCTCGTGTTTGCGGCATTGGGCGGCTATAAGACAAGTGGGAATAAAGTACAATAAAAGAGATGGAAGAGAGAGAGATAGCGTTACCAAGCGTTTCTGAAATGTTAAATAGTAGGTATTAGAGTTGTCAAAATAAGATAGCGATAGATAGTTGCAAGTGATTTATAGCTGAGAGATACGGGAAATAAGACAGTGAGGAGAAATAAACGAGAAATGAGAATGGTCGTCGGAAAAGTTAGACATTTTGCTTTTTGGTAAATTTTTGAAAATTTTTGAAAATTTACCAACGCGTGTAACAACTAACCAACGTCGTCGTCGACGCGGTAAAAGAATAATTTTTTGCGATTTCTCGATTAGGGGAGGGGAGGGCTATTGCGCAAACTTTCAGACTTTTCAATTTTTCAACTTTTCAAGCCCTCCGGCGGCGAATTTAATCGCGGCACAAATAACAAACTTTAAACATTGTTTTCCTAGTACCGAGGACCTATTACGAAGATATTTTCCGTGGCTCGATAGTTGACTACCCGGGGAGATTGTATGCTTCTTCTAATCGGATGAGTCCGCTAATCCGAATGTAAACGGAAGAACGGCCATTATCATCGTCATAATAGGCGCAGCTACACCGCCCACGCACCCTATCAATTTTATTGCAAACCGTTGAGTTTTTTTTTTACCACCGCGACGATGAGAACGGCAGACTGCAAAATCGTTAGGCTGCAGGTCCCGCCGTTGTTCGGCTTTCTATTCTCTTGTACGAAAAACTAAACCCGACGGGAACAATTTTTAAGACTTTTTTTTGTTTACCCAACTAACCCGCGGCTCACAAGTCAGTGGGGCACTTATTATCCTCCAGCCTTAAATCCCATTATTTAATATCACCGTTTACAACAAGATACGTAATCTATCGCGACACCATTTGACTTGTGCTTATGAGTAAACATCAAATTTATGAGATTTTTCTTAATAAATTTTTCGTATGTTCTCCGTACAATACATATGATAAGAGAAAAACAAGCGCGTTTACATGTACGTTAACTCAAAAATATAACACTCCATTATGTAACAACGTCGTAGTAATATAGTATTTGAACAAAAGTGGTACTATATAACAATATAAGTTCGAATATAAATGTTCCCTTTGATACATATTCATCACAGTATCGGGGCAGGCCCAACAATTTCAAAACATACGATCTAATATACAATAGTATCTCCAAAGTTCCATTAACACACCTTTTTCTCTATCAATCTCGAGACTTTTTGATCCGATCGAGCTCAATAAATTACAGCTTTTACAGTGTACACGATGCGTACAATCAATCCGTATCAGTACGTCGAGACATTGGACTTTCTTTTGGCATTGGCCCGATACAAACAGGCTTTTGGCGAGGTAGCGGCGTATTTGTCTCAGAATCAGTCATGCGATGATTACAAAAAGCGCTTCGACTAATATTATCGTGTGTCATAGGCATTAAAAAGACCCACGCTTGGTAATATTACTCGAGCGAGAGCGCGCGCGCGCACACGCACACACACACACACACACACACACACACACACACCGAAAACGCCACGCTTGTAAAAATTTACATAGATACAACATTTTCAGTTGATAGATGACTTAGGATATTTTAGTATAAAGTTACAGTTTCGCGAAGGAAAATGGAATCGATATGACACAGATGTTGTAGATGTATGTAGATCCTGGTTGGAGGAGGCAGTTAAAGCCAAAATTATTCTCATATCCAGTCCAAGATTAAATTAGAGGAAAGTTAGTTGTGATTGCGGCAGGTAGGTTATCATTATTGGCGAGGTCCAACGGAAGAAACAAGTTTTCGGCGTTATAAGAAAAATCATCGTAAAAGAGATCTGGAAAAACGGTCGCACTCGAAAAAGAAACGAGAAGGAAGAAATTATTCGGCCTAAATCGATTTTGCATTAGTTGTACGTTTAAGCTATGGAGGAGGGGCCCAGATTCTGTATGTTGATTTGTCCGTACCTGGATATCGTCGGACCGGTTATGTGAAGTGGCGCCGCCTCCGGATTATCGTCAAGACCGCGATGCAACGATATCGCATCAAATTCCGTCGATCTCGCCGCAAAGTGTGCGCGCATAGCGCTAAGATACTCGGCCGTCTCTAGCGTCGCTCGTGTTGGCTTTTTATACCTGATTTGGACGGAAAAATTTATTAACAATTATTTATCCAAATAGACGAAAGATTATATTCGTGGCAACATTGTTGCATGACAATGAAATTAAAATCGGCCTTTCAATGATTTTTTAAACTGCTCGTTAAAAAGTATCGGAAAGCTTCATTTTCTTGTTGGCATTCGACAAGAATTATTCTTCACGGCCATGTAGCGTCAACCAAAAGGTGATCCAAAAGAAATGAGAAGAGAAGATTATTTCCAGGGAAATTTACAGGAAAGCTTTTGGGAAGTTGCCAGGCAGTAAGCTTGAAATTTGACAAAGTTTATTTGGCGGAGGAAGCATACCAAGTTCGTAAGAGTTTCGTCAATTTGTAACAAATGTAATAATACATAATACTATTAAATAGGTAAGAAATTCTTCAACATAAGTCGAGTCCGAACTTGAAGTAAATCAAAGAGTTTAAAATTTTTTATGGAAATTATTAATTTCGTGTTGTATACCTATATAAATGATACTGGTATAAGTATAAATAGTTTTTAATAAAACATTGGTTAATCTATATATATTCACAGCTATTGCGACTTGGCTTTCCAGTTTGGTACGACAAATGCATTTTCGATCTTTGTACTCACAATTTTAACAACAAAGAACTCGCGACAACGGAAACGGAACTAAGCGCCATGGCCGCCGAGGACATCCAAGGCTGTAGGAAGAAACCGAAAGAACTAAATATCCCAGCAGCTATGGGAATACCCACTAGATTATAGACACTAGCAAACAGGAAGTTCAATCTTATTCTGCGGACAGTTTTCCTTGAGAGATCCAGGCATCCTATCACGTCCAAGAGATCGTTCTGAAACAATTTCTATCTCTCATATGGATTTCTACCAGAGATGGAAAGTCCACTCAAAAACCAATCGGATAATCGGGATATATGTATTTATTGATTTTTGTTTTTTTTTTTTTTTTTTTTTTCTTATCGATGATTTCTTTATCTCTTTTACCTTCATCAATACGACATCCGCAGCCTCTACGGCTACGTCCGTTCCTGCGGCGATCGCAATACCCACGTTGGACTGGGCAAGTGCCGGACTATCGTTGACACCGTCGCCGACCATTGCAACCTGGAGGCCATGTTCCTGGAGTCTCTGTATTTTGGCTACTTTATGCGACGGCAGAACCTCGGCAAAAACTTTCCTAATGCCCACCTGAAAAGTAATTATTGTACAACATTATTTTTCCTTCCTCGCAAAGGTACTTTGATATTAAAAAATGTGTTTGATTCATTAATATCCCGATAAACAAATTGTATTGTCAACGAGAACAAATAATGTCGATGGAATATGTCAATGTGTAATTATCGGGCTTGATTCAACAATTTTAATCGTTTTATAATGCTTGAATTGTAAGCATTATGAAAATGATTATAAAAAGTTTGGATGTGAACCAAACAACCAATTGTCACCAATAATAGTGTACGAACCAATCGGTAACGAAAATTTCCGAATTCTTTTACAAAAAATCGTGTCTTGTTCATTAAGCCGACTTACAAAAGTATACCTGAACTCAACAACAAGCTTATACTTGGCATTCTATGCAAGTTTATAATGAGTTAAATTACATTAATAAAAAAAAACTTAATTTTATATATAACCTCGGTACTTGAAACGTGTGTAGATACGCACAGAAATTCGGTAATTAATTTGTACTTGAAATTTGAACTTGATTTTAGGGTTTTGGTTTGAACGTGAAATTGAAACCCATGATGGTTTATCACAGTGCGTTACAAGATACATAAATCGTTTTTCGTTTACCAAAGCATTTTACAAACCTCAATTTGAGCCCGAATCGAAATAAGTGGTTCCAGATACGCTACCGAAATGAGTATGACCGAACGCGTATTCGATATATAGGGATTGAAGCTTCACGTTTCAACCTCAGTACGAAGCTCAACGCCAAGTCAAATTAATAACTACAATGTCTCGGAACTATGTCTCTCCTAAAATTAATCCCTAATCATTTATGCCTAATCAAATTTCTTTACTGATTTTCAAGTTTTCAACCAAATCTCCGTCTGAACATAAACTTGTTCTTTATTCTATATTCTATATTCTATATTTACAGCCACATTATTATCCATTATATTGCCACGGAAAGTTTTATTCGTAAAGATCGGTTTGCGAGGAGCAAGTAGCTTCCCCAATTTTCGCGCTTTTCGTAGAGGAAGTTTTGAAAGTTTGAAATAATTTTCTCAAACTGTCGTACTGTCGTCGATTTTTATAAAAATCCAATACCAAGCATGCTTCTCCGTGTATTAATTTTCGAAAGGATCAAATATCTCTAGAAAACACCAATGGCTAATTTAGTACGAATAAAATAAAACTGGGTGGACGGGCTAGTAATTCGTGCGTGCAAAATTTTCGAGTATTCCGGAGCTCGAACCCTGAAATATGCACAGAGCCTCGTGATCGGAATAATGATGATGATGATGATGATGATGATTTTTTTGTTTTTTTTTTCTTTTTTTCCACGTAATTCGATCGTTTTACCTGTTTGGCGATAGATGCGGCCGTTTTTCTATTATCACCGGTAAGCAAAATGACCTCGAGCCCCATTCTCTTGAGGCTGTAAATAGCAAGATGTGCTTCCGGCTTTACAGTATCAGCGACGCTGATCATGGCTACGAGGATGCCGTTGATAGCAACCAAAATTGCAGTATTGCCGAGATTTTCCTCATCGATCATCGTCGTGTCAACCTGCTGAGGTATGGCTATGGCGTTTCTTCTCATCCATTCGCGGTTGCCGATGCAGACCTCTCGCGTGTCGTCCATTACATTGCGATTGTCGGAGTCCTCACCGGGGCTGAGCAACAGCTCGAGGTCCCGATGGTGTTTCTCCTGTTCCTGTTCGAGGACCGGTACGACGTCGATCGGTACTCCGTTGAGCTTAATAATACTGCCCGAGATCTGTCGCCTCGTTTGATTAATGAAATTCACTATTATCTCGGATTTGGCAGCATGAGATAGCATCGTGGTGAGATGACTGACCCGACATTTGAGGCCGCAACCGGGAACAGCTTGGAAATTGGTACACTGACCGTTAACCTCTGTGCCGAACGTTTCCTTTACGTAACGAACGATGGCCGAGGCAATAGGATGTTCACTGCTTACTTCGGCCGTACCAACCACGGCCAATAATTCGACGATCGTATATAGTTTGTCATTGGCAAAATAAGCGATTCTGGAAACCATTGGATGACCATTCGTCAATGTGCCAGTCTTGTCGAATACTATGCATTTGATTTTGTGGGCATTTTCCAAAGGCTTGGCACCTTTTATTAGAATGCCATTTAACGCGCCAACACCGGTACCAACCATCACAGCGGTAGGAGTCGCTAGACCGAGAGCACAAGGGCAAGCAATAGCGAGCACCGAGAGGGCGCATCGAAATGCAAATTGAAATATAATCTCTTCTCTGTTAATGGTCGTTTTGTTAGCCCAATTGTCCAAAGATACTGGCAAATTTCTCACGTCCACGTATCCAATGATTGTCCAAGTCACGAGGGTCAGTAGCGAGACGATAATAACGAATGGTATGAAATAGCCGGCTAACTTATCGGCTAGTTGTTGAATCGGCGCTTTGCTCGTTTGAGCCTCCTCGACGAGACGAACGATCTGCGCCAGGGTCGTGTGCTCGCCAACGTGAGTCGCGGTAATCAATAGAGGACCGTTTTGATTTATCGAGCCCCCGATAACTACGGAATCCTTTGTTTTCGTCACGGGCATACTTTCGCCGGTAATGAGACTCTCGTCGCACGCCGAATGACCCGACAGGACTCGTCCGTCGACCGGAACTTTAGCGCCTTGGACGACTTTGAGAATATCGCCGCGTTGCACAAGATTTACGCTCAATAAACGTTCCGAGAGTATCTCGTTATTGTCACCGAGGGTCACGAGAACTGCGTCCGTAGCGCTTAGCGACAGAAGTTTCGAGAGTGCCTCCGAAGTTTTACCCTGAAACGACGATAGCCTCGTATTAAAGACAAACACAAAACATTTGAATTATCGGTCAATTTCGGACGTATTTTTATTTCGGGATCGCGAAACTATTTCCGCGACATGATTTTTTTTAACTTTCTCGCGTCCCGTAAAAGTACTTTGTAGAATCACTGTCTCGAACGTAAAGCCAAATTTTCAAAACTCACGACCCCTCGTGGCAAATATTCCTCGCTATATATATAGCGGATCGAAATTTCGAAATTTCGAAATTTCGAAATTTCAAAAATATTGTATTTAATAAAAGATAATCGTATTATCAAGTTCCGTAACGGTAAATCCATTTCCATGTCGGTAAAGTTGGAAATTGTATTATACATATATTCGCTCGAGACTCGAGTTTACCGAGGCCTTTGGGTTTACCTTTGGGAAAAAAGACATTTCGAATTTCGGGAACGAAACAACCATGTTCGTCCCGACATTGAACATTGAACATTGAACCTTGCGCGAATCGGTCGAAAGTATCCAAAGACTCGCGACAATGGTCGAATAATTTCGTAATAGCGACACACCTTTGCGACATGCTCGAGCCATCGTCCGAGACTTACGAAGACCAACAACATTGGCGGGGTATCGAAAAATGTCTGTGGGCTCGTGCGCTCCCTCATAGCTATAGCCGCAATCAGAACTCCGATCGAATAAACGTACGATATCGTCGTAGTCATCGAGATGAGAACGTCCATGTTCGTCGTACCGTGCTTTATAGCTCTGTAAGCTTGAACGTAAAAATGCCATCCACCAAAACACTGAAACGATAAAATTCTTCTTGTATTATTGATGTTGAGACGATTTAGATACCAAAGACGTCTCAAAGTGATTTTTTTTTCGCATAGATTTACCTGTACAGGCGTTGAAAAGATAAACAGTAATAAATTTTCCCACGAAAGCCCGGGTATTATACAGCACATTTCTTCGTGAGTTTTTTCACCGACCGACATTACGAGCATAAAGTAAGTCATTATGATCATGCATGGAACACCAAAGATCAGAGATATTAAAAAAGCTGTTCTCCATTTTTGTATCTCCTCTCTGAAATACAGAAAGTCTGGCTTGAAAATGTCATATATTTTAAGGTAACAACGGCGACGCATTAAATAACACGTTATTTAATCTATTTCAAACTATTCTATTTTCGCGCGCTCCACTCGGCTGCTTTCGATTGACAATCGAAAATAGTCATCGATCATATCGAGCCATTTTTAACAAGTTTAACGAGGCAAACGGTAGTTTCAGGTAATTATCTTGAATCATTTTCTACTGTTGGCCGAACAAAACAAAAAACAAATTTCTGTACATTCTGTTGCGCGATATTGAGCCAAGACTCTGTGTTTTATTTTTCATCCGGTTTTTCTTACAGCGCGAGATGCGTGTTTTCTAATGTTTCGATAAAATAATAAATCGAAAAATGTATCGAGCATCTTGTTGAAACACTGCAACCACCTTTTATATTGTATACCGTATTTATTTATATTCAGCATGCGCGAAAGCAAATGATATTAATTTTGTGCTAATCGGAAGATTACTTTTTGAACTTACGAATCACAGTTGCAATGTGAATTACAAATCCGTCACTAATCAAGAGTTTCCATGGTACGTGGACGTTAAAAAAATGTCATTCTGATTGGACGTAATATGTTCTCTATTTGATAATACAGAAATGGCCAGTGAGTTATCGTGGTTCAAATTTCATCGCTGTTTGTCGAAAAATATATCGATGGTTATTTAAGTATAGCATCGATGATGATCGGGCTTTCCCTTACTTCTGATCCAGATATCCTCGATTTTCCTTATCTTTGTTACTGAACAAAGTCGCCTCAAAACCCAGTTTGTTGATTCGCTCGATTATGTCTCGTATACCGGTCTCAGTTGCGTCGTACTTAAATTTGCCACGTTGTGTTGCAAGAGCCACCACGGCTGACCGAACCCCGGGCATTTTCTTAACTGCAGATTCGATCTTATTGACGCAAGAAGCACACGTCATTCCTATAATCTATAAATACAAAACCATTATATTATAAATATTATAAAAGGAGGTCTTTTCGGATACCGGTACGTCCTACGCAGCTCTTTTCGTTCCTTACTAGTTTAGCAATCTCTGGTGAATTCCACTCTTATTCACTGGCAATAATGCTTTATTAAATTTTTATAATTGACTGTACTTGAAACAATCCTTGTATTTATTGTCCGAAAATTCAGTAATTAATATATCCGATGCAAATCACCGTGTTTTTGTGAGAAATTTCAATTGGATAGCTCGCATCGCTCCTCCTTATATATACGTGTTTGATTTTGCAAACTAATTTTGAACTGGTTTTGAATTTTTTACTAGTCCGAGACGGTTTAGGCAACTTAGCGCATAACACAACACACGACTATCGTTTCTCATTGGCAGAAAGGCTTCTATATAAACCGAAGAAACAACATTAATATTTATATGTATAATTATAAAAGTGAGCTGATTCGTATACTAATTTGTTCGATACAATTCGTAAATTATAATGTTAATTACGGGAATCAGTGTTGCTGCGACCACAGCTGTAACTACTTATTTATAAATTAATCGCGCAAAATCGATCAATATCGAGGAGTTACCTATCCAATCTCCAATATCCAAGAAAAAGAATTATTTTATGTTAGTACATAAACTAAGCTAAACTTTGGCACAACTCGGGTTCCAGGCTGTTTAAAATGTTACCTTTAGTTCAACTTCTCCTTCTCCAGTACCAGGTTCGTCAATAACAGTTGTCGAAAAACCGAGATCAGTTATGCTAAGAGCAATGTCTATGGGACGTATTTTATCGGTCTCGTATTTCACTTCTGCTTTAGCAGCCATCAATGCCACGAGAACACTCTCGACGCCGTACAATTTTTTGCAATGTTTTTCTATCGCCGTGACACACGACGCGCACGTCATGCCCTGCGGGAAGATTTGAAAAATTTCATTTAATTAACAAAATTAAGTTTTTTTTTTCTTCTTTTTTTTTGTTTTCTCCTTCCATTCGTATTTATTTTGAGCGAACCTAAGGTACGTTCGAACCGAACGATAAAAATGTCAGATAGAATATCGAAAGAATATTTTAAAAGACATTTCGTCAAATGTTTGCAATATACGTAATTCGTTAGTGTAGATAAGAGCAAGTTCCGAAATAAAACAAATTTTCATTCACCGCAATAAGATTTCACAATACCTTTATATGGAGAAAACACGTGGAAAGTTTGTCCTGATTTTTGTTGGCATCGCCACCACTGATCGTCGGTAAAACAATGTCAGCATTGTGGGCGCTCGTCTTGGATCTCTGGGAAGAAATAAGATCGTGGCCGTTGATTACCTTGACGAATGCGTCGAAACCCATTTCCTCTATATACATGGCTATTTGATCGGCGGTTGTATCTACGCCGCGGTAACATATTTTGGCTTCCTTGGCTTCGAGACTCACGTTTACCTCCGTTATTCCGGGTTTTTCCAATAGCATCCCTAAAATTGTTCCCATTAATATCGAACGTTACCACCATTACGAGGCAAAGGCATAACGCAACGTTGCATTTTCGTCTTCTCGCTTAAACATTTCTCACCTGTAATACTATTGACGCACGAGGAGCACGTCATGCCCTCTATGCCTATAATACAAGTGCTTGCAGCAGGTACGGATTGTTCGCAATTGTTATCGGTCGTAAGGGAAGCATCGAAACCCATGTCAGTTATCGCTTGGACCAATTCGCTCGAAGAAGTTTCGGCGATGTTGTACTCGACGTAACCAGCCTTTTCCTCCAACACCACCCTGACATTCGCGACGCCCGTACGACTACCGATCGTCGAGCTGATATTTCTCACGCAACTCTGACAGCTCATGCCTTCGATGTCTATTCTTATCGTCGTCGTCGTCGTCGTTTTGTCATCGTTATCCCTCGAGCCCGGTGATCTCGGGACTCTGACCAGGTGCGTCGTTCCCTCGAAATCGGGATCCTCCACGTCATCCCTGCTGAAGAGACAACAATCATCAATGAATCGGCACACGATCGGCCAATGAGATTTAGACGCAGTAAGTATAAGTTCTTTGGTATCGCGACATCGCGGCGAATCACGCGACGAAGCAAATAAAAACGATGCAATTCGTCAATTGAATCGTTTCTTCATCATGAATTCTTCATCAAACGATGAAGAATTCATTCTTAGATTAGGAATATAATCTTAAACGGATATATGTACATATAATAGAGTTTATAAAAATAGCCGATGAATCATTGTTTAGAGTGAAACCACTATCTCCTTATACTGCTGTCTGCTTATATGTCGCTACAAAGTTTATTGTCCCCTTGTTCTAGGATTTAATTTCCAACAGCGCGCATCCGAAACGTAAACAAAACCGAATAGCCCTCGAGACATTTCACGATTCGGCGAATTCGGACACGCATTAATAACTTTTCGTATAGATACCTATTTTCTTTTATTTGTAATATGTTTAAGAAACAACGGCGAGAACGGTGAGAACGGTAAGAACGGGACGGGCGTCGTATCACGTACCAGGTACATGATATTTCGTTTTGAGTCGCCCGATATACTACGCGTCGGACACGCGATAATCACTTTTGGTCCGAATTCGTGACCACACTTATCGCACGTGGTGGCTGTAGGCCAAGGATTCATTTCGGAGGATCGACGAGTGCAATATCGAACGGAATACGTGTACAACTCATGTACAAAGTCTTCAAAAAGTTCCGGACCGGTCGAATAACTTGAACTGTAGGCGTTGCTCAAATAAGTGTCTGACAATGAGACAAAAGTTTTAGGATAGTTCCATGGTTATCCAACCGCGACCTCGGCCGTGATCTTGAACGTCAAGGTCAAGGTCAAGGTCAAGTCCGTTTTTTAACCCATTGACTGCCAAGTACGAGGTATCTCGTAGTGTTTCCTTCATCTTTTCTTTATAATAAAACCGTAGCGCCCAGGGCAAGACGCGCTAAATTTTCGTAGTAGTCAATGGGTTAAAATGGCAACCGCCCCATTTGTGACATCGGAAGTGAAAAGGGCGGTTAGTTTTACGTCCGGATAACATCTTCGCCAATGAAAATTACCCGCAGTTCTTGAAGGTAATGAAAAAAAAAAAAAAAAAAAAAAAAAAAAAAAAAAAAAAAAAATTCAAAGGCAGCGGCGAGCTTAATGATGAATATTAAATGTGATGGAGTATTAACATTTGGTATTAATGAACGAAAGCAATTTGGAGGTACTTATTCTAAATTGTATTCTTTCGCTCATAAAATTAATACTTTTTTTCGTTGATGGATTAATACTCTGAGGTGAGATTTTAAGAATTTTTAAATTCAAGATGGCGAATGCAACACGGCGGACGGACAATTTTGGATTTGTTCAGAAGTGTACTGAAAACTTTTCACATGGGGTTTCAAGGTCGCCAATAACTTACTAATTTGAGGTAAGATTTGTAAAACTTAAAATTTAAAGATGGCGGATGAAAGGGTGACGAAGGTCAGGGTCAAATTTACAACTGAGGTCACCGTCGGATAGCCAGGGAAACTTTCTACAAGTTTTGTATCAACTATTTTTTTGAGCAACGTCTACGTTTCAAGTTATTCAACCGATCCGGGACTATATTGTATGGGTATATTTTTCAAGGAAAAGCTTTTCCAACTATTATCGAACGATTTCCCCATTATTATCGATGTGCTGCGATTCAATCGTTTCGAGCCCGAGTTTCATTCGGTGTCGGAACTCGTAGCTCGGTAAACGAATATCTTTTCATTTTATTTGAACGCGAGCCGCCTTTTTATGTTGTATATAACATTGGTGAGCAAACATAAAACTTTTTAAGAAATTGTTTGAAAATGTTGCATACTGTCCGAACATATCGCTTCTTCAATTTAATGAATCTCTGGTGGAATACCAGAGATTCATTAAATCATTACAACATTCATTTTAGTTATCGCGAATGTGAGTCTCGCTTGAAAATAAGATCATTCGATTCTTCAATCCGACGTTAATCATCAAAGCAACCTTTTTGCATCGATAACTAGGGTATAGCATTCGCTCAACGACCAATGCAATCGAAATGGCTAGCGTATATAATATATACGTACGTTGTATTGTACATTTTATCGCCGTACGTGTTACGAGTGCATAAAAAAGATACTCGACCGTTGATTTCTCCAAGTTCCGATGAGTGGCTTTTTATCCTCTTCGTTCTTCATTTTACGATCTTTTCAAATAGAACTTTGCCGATTTTCTTCTTCCATCCATACGATGATCCGACGTCATGTGCTTTATTCCCGGCTAAATATTATCATCAAACAGTCACTCGTAATAGAAAATTTATTTTTTGCTCTAGAAGATTATTTTAACAACTCTTTGCCCCGATAGCGTGGCTAAATAGCTAATCGATTCTCAATTATAAACAATCGCGTGTTCGAGAAGGTCTAGTAACTTTTGACGTTTTTTTTCCTGTTTTGTTTTTCTTTTTTGTATTTTACATCGGAATAAAGAGCGTCGAGATAGCCTGACCATGGAGCGAAACCTATAAAATTTATTGGTATGCTGCTTTGCTCACTGCCTACTTATCACTAATGCGCGTGGCATTCCCAGTAACGTTATTTCGTTTCGGATTGGGAGAGACGATGAAGGCCGATAATACTATATCGCAACTATCGGTATGTACCTAAAACTCGGGCCGCGCGGATATACATATACCTACCTACATGTAGTTTTAATCGATACAATAAATATATAGTATATGGCTACACTAGTGGGGAAAGAAAAGATAAGTCGAAGATGTACACGATGAGACCAAACAAATTCGTTTCCAGTCGGAAGCTATGTATTATAAAGTGCGTACACGTCACCATCGCAAACGTCAACGTTCATATTGGGAAGTTTATTGCGGCCCCGGCACGCTGCTCGATCGAGTTCTCGAAGTTACAAATTAATTCGAAGAAAGACGGTGAAATGGACGCGACGAATTAGACAACTAAACGTAATTCCGGACGTTTATTAAATCAAGCCCCCCCCATACTTATAAGGTTCGAACAATCGATTGTAACAAGCACTTCTCAGACTATCGAATCGGATCAGTCGATGAGGTTGCGAGTAGATCGAGATAGGAAGGACAAAAAATCTTAGGTACATAATACGAGCGACATCGCTCTTTGCTCTTAAAAACCGCATATGATCGAACATTACGATAAATACTCGTATGAGACTGTGGTGTCGACACGATGGACCAAATGGTAATGCGATACACTACGTATAGCCGCACTCAGAGGCGGTCTTTGCATTTTTTTTTTTTTTCAACATTATTGATAACGCTGACCTTACAGTATACATTATTTATTATGAAAATAATAGTATGCCCATGAAACGAACGAATGAGCGTCGCACTTTCTTGCACCAATTGAGCAAAGAACTTGCGAAACTGTGAACATTCAAATCACGCGACAGCGTTGCGATAGTTTTTAGCAAAAAGCTGTTACCGGCTCATGACATATTTGTTATAATAAGTTAAACATTAAAAGGCGCAGGAAAAATCGCAAATGTTGCAAAAATTGCGAGAAATCCGTGAGAGATGATGAAACACTCAGCTACTCAAATTACATGTACAGATTGCGAAAGATGAATAAATTTGTATCGTATTAATGCCATAAATTATTGTATTTGTTTATTTATAAACGTACATGATGCCAATAGAACATTTATTAACATTAACGTTACATATGTAATTGTGGCATCCGCGAACATTTTAATACTACATTCCTCTGGACAAATTTGAACTATATATCATTTATATGTAATGTAAACAAGAGAGGTCCCAGTATAGATCCTTGTCGGACACCGTACTCTGTTGTCATACCCTCGGACCATTGGTTATTGAATTTAATTTTCTGTGTTCTATTATTTCGATATGATTTTAACCATTCCAGAGCACCCTTTCTTTCATACCATATTGATATAATTTCTCTATTAATTTTTCCCCATCAACAGTCTCAAATTCTCGTTTCAAAGCTAGAAATATTACTCCTATTACTTCTCCTTCGCTTATGATCATTTTTCATTCATCAATAATAGTTTGGATCGCCGTCTCACAAGAATGATTTTTTCTAAACTCGGATTACTGCTCTGTAATCTTCTTATATATAAAAATGGAAGAATGTTTGTTTGTTTGTTTGTCACGAGTAAGCTCCTATACCATTCATCCGATTGCAATGAAAATTTGGTGAATTGTAGCCCGCACTCCCGAGAAGGTTTCTGCGTTAGCAGAATAATTTTATTTGCCATAATAAACGCGTACGGGGCAAAACAAAATGAACATTTATGTATATCTATATAGAGAGAGATTATTTGACTGCTATCAAAGTATGATACGAAAATGACAAGCGAAATAGAAGACACTCATTTGTTTTAACGACTCGATCGACTCGATATTATATATTAGTTGCATAATTCATTTGCCAGCGAATGTTAAATTAATCACGACTCTAAATCGCGAAGCGATTGAAAGATCTATGCCTCAATCAAAAAGGAAACATACATTACGAGTTTCAGAAACGGGGGATTAGAGTATGTACGACCAAGTACAAACTTTCGTAAAATAACAGCAATAATAGACTGAATTGATTCACAAAGTTTTTGAAAATATTGTACATAACTGCAAAAAATATAAGTAGTTAAGGGAACGTGCTATATTAGCAGCAAAAAGACCAATGTCAATTATATAAACTTCACCATTCAAAAGAAAATATCATGAGAAGGTAAAACGTACAATTCGATTGCTGCTTTTATTAATCAAGAGCAAGTTGTTGATTATTCAACTGAATTCTTGAATTCGTTTCATTTTCCAAGCATAGCGCCGCACGTTGTAACATTGAAAATGGGCGTGCCTATCATATTTTTACGAAACATCAATCCACCACGACTTTGCAACGGTACTGGGCTTCCTGGGAAAAATATGACGAACAATGTCAGCGAAACTACAATTTAAAATGGAAAATTTGAAGGAAAAGACGATGTATACTATTGTCACGTATCCCAATGATACCAAAATATATGCCATTCGATTTCAAACGTTTGGAGTTTCCAGCGCGACTCGCATTTGCAATGTCCATCAACGAAGCATAGGAACAATCGCTAAAAATGTGTATAGTATAGATTATATTTGGAAAGTTCATACTTCACACATGGAGAGAAAAACAAAAAATATTCTGTGTCAAATGAATTATGACACCAAAACGGCATTGCAACGCATACCGGGCACCGCTAGTTATTGTATAATATTATAAGTATTCTTCTATTTGTTTTTTTACTACCACTTCTAATACTTTCTCATAGATTGGCAACCCATTTATCGGTCTATAATCACTAGCTTCCTTAGGTTTTGCTATTTTCGGAATTGGTATTATTGTGGGTGTTTTCCACCCCTCGGGACATATCCCTTTGCTCAACGAATCATTAATTACTCCTAATAGCTCTCCCCCCTTTATAACTTAAACACATGCTTTCAGTAGGTCACTATTTATTCCCTCGTCCGTTCCTTTTTTACGTGGTAAGTTCATAATAATTCGTTCAATTTCACGTACATTTATCAATTCAAAGTTTTCTATAATTCCCTTACTCCCTATAGCATTGTGACAGGAATTCTAAAATGTCGAATATTTGAAATCATATTTTGCCGCCGGTATTCGGCCTTGACGAGGAAAAGCGCTTGCGCGGAATATCGATATTATAATTCTCGATCAAGTAGGGCTAGATCCCGAAAAGAAGGGGGAATGAACAAGAGCGAGAGTATCGCGGAACGAAGATCCCTCGACACTCCTTGTCTAGCTGTCGTCTTGTTACTGTTAAATTGAAATCGTCAAGTTATTGTAAAACCACACTATTTGACAAGTCTTTTGTCAAATGGTTCGGTTGTTTTGTCTCGAGAGCTCGAGAAAGTGTATTTAGTGTAATAAGTGAATTCGTCAATCTCGGGGAACGGTCAGTCGAGGACCGAAAATTGAACCTGATTGTAAAACAAAACGAATAAGTATCAAATAAATCTATAGTTTCTCTCTTTTAGTCTGCGAAACTTTTTGATAACTCTGCGAGTCCTCGGATCATCCAACTGTACCCTCCCTGTGTGAGTCCCATAATATATTTGATATTTAACGAGTGTTAGCATCAGAAAGTTAACTGGCGCCCAACTATTTGTCAAAATAATTTTCAAATACTTATTAAACTTCCAAAAGAGCCCTGCCAGCTCTTGGCCCAGGCCGCGACAGGTGAGGGAAAAGAGAATCCCGTCTCAGCATATATAGTTGTTCTGCTTATATAGACGTTCTAAAATTCTGATCTGCTAATAAACCTTCTTGTGTGTTATCTAATATCTCAAAATCTACATTATGGATTTCCTTTGTTCCCGTATTTTCTGCTCTTATTACTTCTTTTAAGGGTTTCCATTTCATTTTTGAATCATTTCTATTCTCGTCTATCATAATTTCACGATATTCCTTCTTACTCTATAGTCTCTACTGATAAACTCTCTATATTTTTCCTCTTTTTTAGCTTTCTTCAGCTCAACGCTTATACAGGAGTGATCGATACACCTTTGGTGCATCGTGCACCTCACAACATATATTTATATTGGCAAAATCAGCATCTGTTACTTTTTTTTGTTTCTTCTATC
This sequence comes from Netelia melanura, assembly GCA_964007305.1. NCBI lineage: Eukaryota > Metazoa > Arthropoda > Insecta > Hymenoptera > Ichneumonidae > Netelia > Netelia melanura. Next base: position 591,584 of record OZ023260.1, read on the forward strand.
TTTCGTTATTCTCGTCGGTTTATCAACATATTGCGGCTTCATACTCAAACATGGCATTGCTGTTTGTATCTTTTTTTTATAATTTTTTTATTTGTGGGAGTTTTAATTGCACACCCTCTCGGGTTTTTACAATCTGTCGTCTCTCTCTCTTTCTCTCTCTCTCTCTCTCTCTCTCTGTCATCTTTCTTTTTGTCTTCCCCTTGCTCTGACGGCTGCAGCCGCTTCGCATTCTCTTTACTCTCCCTGTATTGCATTCGCCATGGACGGAGGGAAACTGCAGAAAACCTCCGCCGATTGCTGTTTGTATCTTTTTCGCATAAAACGTGTCCGCTATTAAGTTTATATTGATATCCCCATATCATTATACATTGATTTTTCATTACCAGTAAATCCACTGGGTCCTCTAAAAAACATATGAAATCACCATCCGACGCCCTCGGCAAGTAATACACCACCGCGATCACGATCAGTTGGATATTATTTTGTCTTTTACCATTACCTCATATTTTATATCGTCTCTTATATATAACATGACTCTCTCTGTATTCCTGTTTTCCCCATCACATCTTGCGACCTTATATCCCGGTATGTTGACCTCACTGTCTTCAATATCGTCTATCAATCTCGTCTCCGCTAGCGCCAGGAATGCCGGACTCATCGCCTTCATAATTTCGTGTTGGATTTCATCTTTATGCGCGATCAGTCTTTGGGCATTTGTGTATATAATTGACTTCCTCTGTTGTTGCTATTTCGTGGAATCCAATCCTGTTCTCTTTTTTTCCTCGTGTAACGCTCTGATAAATGTCGGACATTCCACACTCACCGCCTCATGCTCGTCATTTATTTTTAAATTGTATGTTTTAATTTTACGCATACAATTCACACACCTCGCCTTTATTGCCGCGCATTCGCTTGCTTTGTGCTTTCCTGCACATTTGTAACATGTATTCTGCCTTGTACAGTTTTTGGCAATATGATAGTAGCCCCAGCACTTGAAACATTTTTTAACATTGCAATAGTCAAATATGCGACACTTTCTCCATTCCATGCTTATTTTTTCTCGTCTTATCATCCGTTCACGAGTCGTTTCATCTACCTCTAGTATTAATAATCCATCTTTTTTGTTTCCTCCTCCTCCTCCTTCTTCTTGTTCATTTATTTCATTCTGTTTCAAAACCGCATTTTTATTTTCGGCTTTCTCTTTTTTGGTTCCTCCATATCAATATCGAGGAACCAAATTCATTCCCTAGCTTTTCACGTACTCTCTCTTTCAGCTTTTCTCTCTCTCTCTCTCTCTCTCTCTCTCTCTCTCTCTCTCTCTCTCTCTCTCTCTCTCTCTCTCTCTCGAATAGTCGATTTCACTCATTTCATCATTACCGACTTCAAATAAATGACGTCCGTTATACGCCTAAATAAATGCTTTAATCCCCGCGTCCAAGATCGTGAAAACGTTGCCACTTTTATGGACATTAAATTTTATGGAAATTAAATTTGAGTCTCACTGTTACAACTTAGCACATTCCAACTAGAAAAACACCCTCCATTACGCACGGTCTATTACTGCATCGGCAGTTGCATTGAAAATTGTCCGGGCAAAGATGATCTTATCATTAAGTAATGTTTAAAACATGCACAATGGAAACACAAATACATAATCGTAAAGTTCTTTTATTATGCAGTCGAAATATGTTTATACCGATTATTTGTAACAAAAATAACACATTTTGCTTCTTCATAAATGTCCGGTCAAATTCCAAGAACATATAATTTGCCTCGTTTTGTTTACGTTATCGGTCCCGAAGGTATGCAAACATTGAGAGTTCCGTTTCTTTTCAAGTTGCACAACTAAGGCAAAGTTTCACGCGAAATAGCTAAAATTTTGGCTATCGGAAAATCGACGATTAACGATTTAATAAATAAATTCAAGACTACAAATACTTTAGAAGATAAATACTGTCCTGGGAGGTAAAGGAAAACAACGAATCGCGTCGACAAAGTGATGAAAAGAAGGCTGTCGCCGACGTAAAAAAGAATGCTGTAATCATCGAACGTGAATTGCGCGAAGAAAATTTGGCTGATATTAGCCAAAGTACTGTTTCACGTAGACTGACACAGAAGTGAGGGTTGTGGACTTTCAGTAAAAAAAAAAAAAAAGTAACAAATCCAGATTAAAATTTACCAAAAAATACCAGAGGTAGACTGTCGAAGATTGGAAGAAATGGATGTCTTGTTTTTAGACAAAACTAATATTAATTTGTTTGGAAATGATCGGAGAAGATACGTTAGGCGGCCAAAAGGTACTAGGTATGAGTTGCGATATCAAATACCAACTATGAAACAGGGTGGAAGGAGTATTATGCTATGAGGTGCATTCTCTTGGAAAGGTGTGGGTGCAATCTTTAAAATTGAAGGAGCGAGAGGTAGAGAGGGAGAGAGGGAGAAACATTACTCGATCATCGCACTTACAGATATACGAGCAAAGGCCTTAGATCATTGTTTGATATCTCAGCGTTTGAATAATATCTCACATCGAATTAGTTTTGCGTATACCACAATGCAGTCAAAGGAGTGTCCGAAGTTGATTCGAATTTTGGAGAGAGCGTACCAATCGCTGAAAGACAAGTTCTCTCAACGCGACATCGAACAATGGCTGAAAAATCTGGTTTCCAAACATTAGACTTTTAAGCAGTGTTAAAGACAGCCACAGCCCTGGGAGAGACAAATCGTCTTTCCGCAACAATTGGAATTGTTAAAACTATAAACGCGGAAATTAAATCTTTGCAAAAGTTAGTTCAGGTCTTTCTCGAAGAAGTGACACAGAGTTCGGGAGTAAGATTCCGTGACGGCTTGCGGATCAAGTATTCGTACCACTATCTATGACTTTCACTACAATTATATAAAGTATACTTTCGATGACTGAGCCACATTAATGTACACCGATGCAGATACTTTACTCTATCACATAGAGACTCCCGGTATACATATGTGACGCCATCCGAGAAACGGGACCTACGAGGAAAAATAGAAAATTTTCACGGCGGGCGATTAAAGAAACCAACACCAATGCTCGCGCGCTCGAGACATACAATTTTCAATAATTCATATGTTGTAAAATTATGTAGTTAACAAATTTCTGATTGCACCACATGAGCGATCAGTTCAAAAACTTATAGTATTTCGCATAATCCAAAAATTGATTTTTTGTCTCGTCGGTGCATTTTCTCGGATCACGTCACGTGTATATTTAATAGCTGCATCGGAACAAAATTTATTTATATACTTATTTTTCCGAACCCCAAGGTGGTATAACCTTTCTTAATATACCGAATTCGCCTACGGCACTATATGTCTATAAGTCTATATGTGTAGATCGAAGAAAAAAAGGTACATTAAAAGAACATTTCATTATGATTATTCAGTACTGACCTCAGCAAGCGCGTGTCTTCTATCAACGATAAACATTTGGCCCGTTGTGCAGTGCTAGCGCTAGATTTTTGCAATCCGATTCTTGAAATACTACCGTACATTTGACGCATTATGTGTACCGGTGGATTCGTAAACCTTTTCATTTTCAACGAAGATACATATTTTACCAATCGCTTTAAAAAATGTCAGCTGCAGAGCTCAATGTTTTTTTTATTTTTACAGAAGCATTCGGGCATGAACGAAGGCTGTATATGAACTAAATTATACCACCTGAGAAACGAAAAATGCTGCTCTTCAAAGTCGTCAGTAAACGAAGTGTTCTGACGCTCATCAAAATATTATCTATATCTAATATTAAACTCCGAAATAATACTTTCCGCGGTTGGCATTTTAACGAAAAGTCGGAAACTTCCGTGGTAACCGCGACACGTTCACGTCTAAAGGCTGCTTAAGTTCGACTGCGCTGTATGTTGCACGTAAACGCCGTGAGTGAGAATTTTAGATCTCAAACGAGGCAATAGAAAGGTGCCTGACGTGCTCCAATTCGCAGCTCGCTCTCACATTTATCCACTACCAGATGACTATAGAATGACTTTGATTTCTTGATAGAGCAAATCAGTTATGTTCATAGGATATTCTGTTCAATTTGATGTGCCCAATCCATAATAAATGAAAACTAAGAACTTTGAAGAATACGCTAAATATCGAATGTACTATTTCATAATTGAAGAATTATTGAAAGATGAAAAACAAAGTATAATAAAAGATAATAATCGAATTCGGCTTCTAAAGCAGGCAGTAGTGCCTGCTTTAGAAGCCGAAAGCGTTTTTTCGGCAATTTTTTTGAAAGGGAAGGAAATGATTGCGGTAAACGAAATTTTGAGACGATAGTATATTATATTCAAGCTTTAAAAAACAATTTTTATTATTAAAAAATATTGAAATTTTTCAAAGTTGTAACGCTTTTTCTGGGGCGCCTTGTAAGGGAGGAGTCTGCACTTGTAAATCAGTGCCGGTGATGGAGGTCGTGCGATGCATCTGGAACAGTCGAACTACATTTTTTTTTTAGTTGTTATAAGTTCTTTTTCTATATGAACTACAATAATACCGAAGAAATGATGAATATCCAAATTTTTTCAAAGTTTGAAAAAAAAATTTACTTTAAGTTGCAAAACAAGTAATTTAATTAGTACTATTGTCGAACATTTGTAGTTCAAATAGGAGATAATTTAATACTGAAGCTAGATCACTTTGATTTTTTTCGATCGGACATATATTGTTTTTGCTATCACCGGCATCGTTTTCTAAAACTTGTGAAAATGAAAACTCGAGAAAACGGGCTTTAAAGTTTACGGTCCAAAAAAATATAAGTTTTTGGATACTTACACTAATTAGATGTTAATCAGCTATCCCCGGTCCATACAATAATCCTTTCTCTTCTTCAAAAAACTCGTTTTGGCGGAGGCTTTCCGATCTTCGAGCTGTACGAGCCTCCTTGCTGGAAAATGATGGGCGCCGGTTCTCCCGCGTTATGCGTTCAGCATCGACGGTGTCAGCAAAATTTTTGCACTGCTGCCCGATGACAATATTGAGGAGCTGCATGGTAGAAGGCACAGCTGAATAACCCTCGTTGAAAATGCCTGTAGCCATATTTGCTGCTATTTTGACGCTTTTATAGCCGGAATTTACGTGTTTCGGATTTAGGTGCGGCACAATCGAATTGAACGATTCGTTCGAATTTTGAGTGTGTGCGCCTAAGCACCGCCTCAATAAATCGTCATTTGAAAGATCTTCGTAAATTGGACGAATGTGCTTCTCTACATTGTCATTAATTAATCTTGCCGGGTGTTTGAAAGATGCCAAATTATTCGTCGTTTGAGCCTTGCGCCATTCGCACCAACTCTCTGCGCCTTCTGGACAATTTTCATGCCGAGGATTTTTATCGGTGGAACAATAATGATCTAATGTTGCCATAATAACTCTCTTCATACCTTCTACTGATTGTGAGTTCATATTTCGACGAATTGACAGACTGTAGTAAATCGTCAATTTCTTAATGACACTCTCCGTTAGCCCCTTCTTTCCTCCAAGTTTCTCGGTTTTTCATTGAATTCACTTTGAAATAATATTTCAAAGGACGGTTTGATCTTTTCAGGTATATACGAGTATAGTCAAACAATAGAATACATGAAGGGGCGAAGCGCGCGCGCTCGGGTCTACCCGAGCATTCGCACCTGCTCGACGCGCGGCCACTAAAACTGATCTAACTTCGAAAATATGTCGAATTGGCCTCTACAATTTTCAACACATATTCTTGGATAGTTTTGGCATAGATTTAAGACAAAAACGAAAAATCGATTTTTTGACGCCTGTGAAGCAGACTACTGCTTTAATAAATACAGTCCGGCCTCCGAATAAGAAACAAAAGCCCCCAAGGGGAAGAGTTTTTCTTATAAAGGGTGTCTCAATAACTATTATCATCGTATTGTTAGCTATCTCCGAAACTATAAGGTTCATCGAAATATTATATATGCTGAAATAAAATTGCACAGTACGAAGGGAGTCATCCAATGGTACCAAAGTATCCACCCCCCCCCCCCCCCCACCCCCCCGGGCTGGGCAAATGCGAAATGGGAACCCCCATTTTTTTGTTATTGCAGGTTCGGTTTCTCCATAAAAAAAAAAACAAGTACTCGATCGGGGGCTTCGACCCCCATGCCCCCGCGCGCTTTGCACGCCATACCATTGTCACCCTTCGCGTTCTGTTGATCATTTACATGAATGATTAGGTATTGAAATATTATGTTGTTTTTATATTATTGTAGATTATAATTGATAATGGAGAACTATGTGTTTCGTTCTTGATATATCTTCAGTAAGGAGCCATTCGAAAGGTGATTATGATTATGATATATTTGGAATGTTGATTAACATGTTCCTTAGGGATATTTTAGTATGCACTCACACCATAATTTCCAATTTTTATTAATTTATCGGGAACATACTGCGATTTTCATTCCTAATATTTGAACCGGAAAATAAGAGCTTCATGAATTACACATTTGCTGTTTCGGCATTCTTAAGGAGTCATGAGCGTTTTTAGTGGTAATTGAGAATATGCTGAAATTGAATAATTGTTATTGGCTCATGGGTACAAAATCTTTATTTTGTTACAAATAATTGAAATTGACTACACAAGCTTTAAACAAGTATTTGTTTAATATTGCCTTAAGGGCAAAAAGTTATTTGTTTATGTAGTTGAGATCCAATTTGGTAATGCATGTGTGTGAGTGTGACTTATCACAAACCGCTGCGCGGTCCATTTCGGATGGTTCGCCGTCAAGTTCTCTCACTCGCATTGTCGCGTTTTGCGTTTCATATTTAAGTGTTCGTATTATAATGTTTCATTTCTTATGTTTTATCTTCAATGTTTATTTTCTATGAATTGGGTTGTTGAAAAAAAAAATCGATTTTTTTGCTGTATTTTAAAACATTATTATAAGTAACATTGGTAATCGATGTGAAAAACTTTGAAAAGACTCTTTACAATTAATTATAAATGATTCAAGAGTGATAAAATTTATAAAAGAAATCAAGTGACCACGAACGCGCTATAATGGGCTGTCATATTTGCGACGTCACTATGTTAAAATGTTTTCACAACTGTACGTTCATCGAAATGATCCTCACAACAGGAAACATTTAATGTCGTTTTCGGATTAACACGCCGCACTGTTTCAAACCACTGACGTCTACGTTTAACCTCTTGAGGCACATTTAAAAACATTTTGTCTGGGTTTTAAGGTTTGCCATTGTCTATAATTTTATCAAACATTAACGATAATAATAAGAATAAACTGATCAAAAGTAAACAATTTCTATCACGGCACACACTCTCGGGTTTTTTCGGGAGCTGTCGGCGCGTCATCGGTACTAGGGTAATAACTTTATTTTCCATTTGACATAACTTTTTAATTATAAGGAAAAAAAAATGATAATAGTTTTATTATAAAACTTAGGTATGATCTTTCCGTTTTCGAAAAAAAAAAAAAAAAAATTTTCATCTACACAGTTGTGGTGCAAAAATAATCCATATAATATGGTCGTATGTTTAATAAAATAATAACAAAATAATCAGTATATCGTTTATTGAATAATATGTATATATTACACATTTTTTTATAAATCTAGATTTACCATGAAATGTGAAATCATAACGGCTTGTGATCGCTATAAACGCTTTCATGTATATTCACTTTCCAATCTTTGTTTGTACTGAAGCATAAGTCTATTCATGTATTATTATCAGTTGTTATTAAATCGTTTTTTAATACAAAATGAAGATTTTTTTATTTCAAAAATTGAAGTAGAGCTTTACTAATTGTAAGATGTGATTGTGCGTTATGCATATTTATATTGAAATCTCCAATTATAATTATATTTGGTGTCTTTTCTTTATCTATAGTCTGAAAACCAGTGTTTACACAATTTTTTAAATTAGTAAAAGTGAATTTTGGTGATTTGTAAATTATGATAATGGAATAATTGTTGATGACTAAACCAGTCGTTGTTATGACAAGCTATTCGTTTCTTTATTTGTACAAGTATAAAAACATTTTACGGCATGAATTGATGGTGTTTTTTTGTATGTTATATTTCAAAATGCTTTCCTGATACTTCCTGCACAATCTTTTCTTTGAATTATTGTATATTCTTGTATATCAAGATTATCTTTTGATAGAGTCCAAGTTTCCACGAAACTTAATATATCACATTTTCTGAAACTTTTATCTGATTGAACTAAATTCATGTGTTTATTTAAATTTCTAACATTTTGATACATAAATAATAAACTGTTAACGTTTCCTTCATTGATTTATGGAAATTGAAGACATAGTTTTAAAGGATCTTCCTTTTTCAATCTGAGCATTTCTATTTTGACTTTATCATTAACATCGATGCTTTTCGGGGTATTATATTGACGTTTGATAAATAATCCACTTGCACTCGTCGCTCTACTAAAGGCTACAAATAACATTCATCGATCCATTCGTCCTGTTAAATTTGTTACTACAGCATTATATGTAGTTCTTTGTGCTTTATGAATCGTTATGGCTTCTGCAGGAGTAAGAGGGAATTGTTTTCGACATAATTGTATGCTTGAAGTTTTTGTTAAATTCATTGTTCTAGTGGTATGTTCTATTGGGGCTAAATCGAGCGTCGGTATATTATCTTGTTTCATATGTTGAAAGCATTCTGATCGTGTAAAATTGCCAATTCTTTAATCTTCAAATTTTAAATATACACGTCTAGGTACACGGACGTGTCTCATTGATTCGTCAATATAAAAACCATAAGATATATGCTTCAATCTTCCACAAGCTCCATTGGTTAGGCCATCTTCTGTACGAATATTTAGAGTCAACATATATCTGGCTTCTACGTTTAAAACAAGTTTATTCGGTAAGCTCTGAGTTTTATTTATTGCCATAGTTTTTGCATATTACAGCTTTTTTTTTTTATTTTCGAGGGTATTATTACCTATACAATAATCAACAGATTTATTGATAAATCTTCCATTTTTAAGGAATTCAGATAATGATTATTGTAATTTTCAACTAAAGCATTTGTTGAAAATAATTTCATACTATCTTTAGGAATACTGATATTATCATTCAATTTATTACATTGCCTCGATTCAAATAGTTCATCATCTTCTTTTGTTGTATTCCCTAAAGCTAAGTTATTCAAGGCCATCGCAAAAGTTTTATCTTCTTTTTGTCGCATAATTTCTGTTAGTTCATAAATCTCAAATTTTGACCATAAATAAGCACCTTGTAATATTCCAAATGTACTATTCTGACATCCAAATATCCATCCATCCATAACTGGTTTTAATTGATAAAAATCACCCAACACAATAAGGGATTTGCCTCCAAATAATTCATCTGTTTGAAATATTTGTTGTAATCGTTCATTGATTTATCCAAATACTCGGCGTCCAGTCATACTTATTTCATCAATAATAAAAATTTCTACATTTATTAATTTACATGGTAGTGTATTAACAGTTTCGGAATTTAATCGACTCATGGTAGGTTGATTTATAGGTAGACAAAAAGCGGAATTAATAGTCATTCCATTTATATTAAAAGCAGCTTTTCCAGTTGGAGCACATTTAAAAATGAACAAATCATCGGGATTGTTATTGACATTCATGTAAAGACGTAATATTGATTGTGTTAATACATTGATTAATAAACTTTTTCCTACTCCTGCTCCACCACTTATGAAATGATAGAACGTGTAATTTTGTGTTTTCAAACTATGTATCGAATTAATATGATATTGCTATTATTTTTCATTTTATAATGTTAAAAATTCATAATATTCTTTATCTTCAATTAGATTCGGAAGCGCGTTGATGTTTTCATCTTTATTAATGTTATTATTTTCGTTATCATTATTTTCAACTTCAATGATTTTCAAAATGTTATCATAATTAATAGAATTATTATAAATATACGGCTTTCTGTTTTTGTGTATAATATCTTTCGAAGCTTCATAACATTCTATGTCTATGTCCAACGATTTATTTTCTTGTCATGGCTTAAATAATAATAATTGTTCTCTATAATAGTCCATTTCGTCTTGATGTATTGTATATTGAATTTTCGATATCGAAGTATTATTGTCTTGTTTTACTAAATCGGCACATTCTTTCAATGCACTTGATATTCCTCGTTGTGACTTGTTTTTATAATTTGCAACGTATGATGCACGGCCATAAGGATCTAAAATAAACTGGATGTCCATATTTGCTTTATGTAATTTTAGTATTGTTTCATTGTAAGGATTAATTCTTATGTCACGTACATTTCTTTTCAATAATAAAATTGGACGTTTGATATATGCTTTAATTACTATAATGTATTATTTTTCCGTTATTAATAGTAGTTCTAAAAATTCTTCAAAAGTAAGGTAAATACTTTCATATGAGTCTAAATTTTTACTTATTTGATCTAATGTGGTTCTTATAAGCTTAAATTTGTCATGCACGTTCTTTTTTTTAACGTTATGTTCATTTAATGGTTCCATAATAGTGTTTTTTTTTCATAGGATAATGAGGTACGTTGTATCTGTAAATAGGTAAATTATTTTCTATTTTTTTTTTTTCATTTTTTCGTATGTTTATGGATTTGTAACGAAATTAATTGTTTAATTGATTTATTTTGTGAATCACAAGATACTATTTCACCTATGAAAGTTTCACATTCTTGTTTAGAATTTTTATCATCAGGATTGTATACACGTGCATTATTTAACCAAATTAATGCATGTAAATGCGGACTTCCTCGGTGTTGAAATTCTGTTCTATAATACAAATCAACAATAGGAAAAGCCGCTAAAGGACCATTTTTAGATTTAAAAAATATCAGCAAGGGTCTTATTCGATGATCAAAATATCTAGCGCAAGTGACTGGATCTGATTGTATTAGTTTAGCTTTATCTTGCACGATAATTGATTTATTATTTCATCATTCTTATCTTCATTATATAGAACTTTATAAAGTATTTGTATCAAGTCATTCCATTTAGTTTCAGCAGCAGATAGTGTTAAGAATATTGTAGGTTGCCCAATTGTGTAATCATAGCCATTACTACTTTTTTTTTTGTTCCCAAAATACAGTAATAGATCTGGCAATTTGTAACAATCTTATACAATCATTGTCTTGAACCAATTTATCAACATAATTGTTATTTAACACATTTTTTGCAGCGACTTTGTGAGTTTTGCGTTTCATTCGTAAATGAATCTGTATCAGAGACACTATTTTTTGTAATCGTACTCTAGTATAACTTATGAATAGTTTTGAAATTTGTTTAGCGCATCTTCGATCGTACATTCTGATTTCCGATTTCGCTCTATCTGCAGGCGAAATGTTGTGAATATATGATTTTCGACTTTTTCCATCGTAAATAATTGAGAACGCCAATATTTCAAAATCTTCATCGTAAAGTAGTAATATAGAGATTTGGTTTTCACCTGGAGCTATCTTTATTCCGACGTTATTAATAAATTCTGGTTCCAATAATGTTTCTTCGCCTCCTGGATTAATTGGATCATCTTCATGTTCTTCCCAAATAATTTGATTATTTACTATGTTCGAATAGTTACCGGTATTTTTATCAATATTTAATTGAATTGATTTACCTTCATTATTATCGATATTCTGTGCTTGCGTCGTTTCAATTTCGTCATTAATGTAGGATTCGCGACATTCGGAGGTTCGAGGAGGGATCGAAATGATTTTTCTCAGTCCACAGCTCTCTTACTTTCACGCAAAACGAACAAGTCTTTATTACGAACATAAATAGAAAAGGAAGAAAGATAATATGGAAAAGAAGATACTGATAATAATAATAAAATACAACGCGCAGAAGATCTCGATTGCACTCAGCAAAAGTATCGCTCACTCGCTCTCACAGTCCCGATACGCTCTCTCGCTCGACGGGTCAGAGACTACTCCGGCGCCCCCTCGCGACGCGCTTATAGCTCGAGATTCGGGGACTGTGCCCGCCTCAGGCAGGGCCGTACGGGCATCGGGAATTCGCCCTACATTAATATATATATTATCTACAACATTTTTATCTTGAATCCATTTCTCGTATAATGTTATTTTATATTTAATATATAAATCAGTTGCGATCAAATATTGAACGGCACATTAGCATTTCGTGGAAGGTTAGAAACAAATGCATTTATGTTTACTGGGATATTGACGCAATTTCCTTTAATACCATATTGTTTTTCAAATCCAAGAGTTCGAATTTGTAAAAATGTTCATCTAGGCGATATAAACCTCTCTTCCATAGTAGATAAATTTTGTAAACTATCGTGAATTACTGAAAATTCTAAACCATTGATTAAGTGCTAATTTTGGTATATTGGTTTTAAATAAATCTTCTTTGCATGTTGAGCAGAGTTAAATTGTATTTTTTTCAGTTGTAATTTTACATATGGTTTTCCAATTTGGATGAATTTTTCGTTTCGTTGTCATATATTCATTTGGGAAGGTGGAAATTGATTTCTGAAACCATAATCCACCACAACATGAACATATATGAGTAGGTCCTTTGGTAATAGATTTATCATAAATTTTGACGTCGTCATTTTCATTTAAAAAAATATCATGATTCAAATAGTTTGTTATGATCTTATGTTTTTTTTTTCTATTGGTTGCTTTAATCAATTTAATTTCTTGAATATTTGTTTTGCGTAAGTATCTTATCATATTGTTTTCACATATTTGATTTATATGTACTTTTTCTGTTGTAGCAATTTTTATTTTTTGTTTGATTATCATTTTCTGTAATGTGTTTATTTTAGTTGATGAGTAACGAATATTCGATCTTTTATTTTCTCATTTAATCTCCAAATAATATTTTGCAGTTGTTTAATTTTTCTCATTTTATTTTGTTTTTTGATTTGTTCGTATAAATCATCATATGATGCACTTTGTTTTTTATAATTGCAATCATGAATCCGTCTTTTTCTTTTTGTTAGCATATGTACATTGTTTTCTTTTAATGAATTTTCCTTGTTTGAACGCATTATTTGTTTTCTTTCTTTGTCTTTTACTTTTTCGTGCGCTCTGAAAACTTTATTGGACCGTTTATTTTGTTTGCGAATTTTATCTCGTAATTTTTTATTCATAAGGCGTTGTTTTCAATAGGAATGTATGATACATTTTCAATATTTAATTGCGATTAATCGTTACGAATTTTCCGTTTCTTTACGGAATCTTTAATTCCTTCTTCATTATTCAAACTGTTATTTTTTTGTTGAATTATATTGTGATCTCGATCTTTTAATTTGAAGACAATCTGTTTTTATCTTAGTTTGGATGTATTAGATGGTTGTTGATTTTATAAATGTTTATTTGAAAGTACATTATTTTTGCAATTTGTATTGGCTTCAATGTTGCTTTTTTTCGTAGTGATTTTTTTCTGGCAACATTTGTTTACATCAATATTTTTACTTGTAAATGTTTGGTTTTGTATTCTTTGTGATCTTCGTAATGTTTGAATATCGTTTTTGATTATTTGATTGTTATACGTTTCTTGTTTATATTCTTGATTGTTTTTTAGTTTTTTCGTCGCAGATATTTTAGATGTTGACTGTACTTCCGTTTTTTTTTCTTATTTGGTTTTAAAATATTTTGTTTTTCGGGTATTAATTTCTTTTTAATTTGTTTTTAAGATCGTGACGTTTTCGTTTTTTGTGATGGTTTATCTGTTTTATTTCTTAGTTTATGTTAATATCTGTAACTTTAGTTTTCATATTTTGAAGTTTCTCTGATTTTCTCAATGATTCAACTTTGTTTTTGATCTTTGGATCTTGGCCTTTTATACTATATGCAGCTATGTTTGTTTTATTTGTTGTTACTGTACATTTTTTCGGGGATTCGTTTTTGTTTGGCTTTGTTATTGACGTTTTCGGTAGATTTCTTGATCGTCCAAGCTAATTTGCAAGAGTTGTGATAAATTCGGTATTGATGAGTACTCGAGATCACTTTTTTTTCTTAATTTATTATTTTCCCGTTGGACTTGCGATAACATTTTAGTGTTGGTTGGGAAAGTTCTGTTTAGTGAAAATTCTATATCTTCCAAAATTTCGAAATGTCCTGAGCTTCGTTCACCAGAGAATAATAATTTGATGTATGTCTCATCGTTGGTCGTTTCATAATGTTGATCTATATGTGATGGGGAAAATTTTTGTATGAAAACAATTTTATCGTTGGTCTTTTCGTATATGATTCCCTTCTTGATACTCACGTATGAACATCGCTATTTTAAAAACAGTAACATAATTTCCATTAGTGTTCATGTATGTATAATATTGATGTCGATTTTGAAAGCCAATACGTGGATTTGTAATTTGCAAAAGATATTCATTTTCTGATAAATTATTGAATACGTCATCAACGATATTTTTTCTAATTTCAGCATGTCTGTTTTGATTTTTGTACAGCCCGTAAGATAAGCATCTGAATAAGTAATTGCCATCTTTTTCTATCTGGACAATGTTGAACTGATTTCGACACATTACATAGTCTTATATAGGCGGTTCAAAATATAATTATTTGTTGTGGGAGTTTGAATTGCACACCCTTTTCGGGTTTTTACAATCTACCGTATCGTTCTCTCTCTCTCTCTCTCTCTCTCTCTCTGTATATCTCTGACATCTTGTCCTCCTCTTGCTATCCCGGCTGCAGCCGCTTCGCATTCTCTCTACTCTCCCTGTATCGCATTCGCCATGGACGGAAGGAAACTGCAGAAAACCTCCGCCGATACAGGTCGGTACGTACCTAGTCTCCCCCAGCGTCAATGCGAGTAAACTCAAGCACGTTCACCAGAGTCGCCTAGGGCCGGCACCTCCTCACCTGTGATACTATGGGCTGCCCGTGCCCGACCAAGGCGTCACCATCCGCGCGATGAGAACCGCCTTGCGGGAGCACCAAAGCCGAGCACCGATCCCCCACTCATCACAGTGAGGTTTTGTTGGGCATTTGTTTTGGTGGAATCCGAACTGCCAGGATTTCAGAAAAAACACGTAAACAAAATTTTTCCCATTGGTGTCGACTGTGGGAATCGAACCCGGGTCCGCTGCGTGCGAACCCGAAGCTCTATCCACTGAGCCACTGCGCTCCTCTAATATAATTATTTTTATTACTGAATAATTTTAGGTAGTTAGATAAATAAAATCTATTCATTTTTAAGAATTGTAATTTATTGTCGATATTTTAATAATATGTCAAATGATTATATTCATGTAACAATCTCTGTCAATTGACTTATACATAAAGTATTATAAGCGGTTTTTTTTTATGTTTATAGTGGTATTAGGTGCTTTTCTCTTAAGCGCTTTGAGCTACTTTTTTTCATTTAGCGCTATAAGCTGCTTTTCTTCCATTTAGCACTATAAGCTGCTTTTTTGCATTTAGCACTGAAAGCTGATTTTTTATATTCAGCGCTGCAAGCTGCTACTTGTATTTTTTTTTATCTAAGGGGTGATCTCAAAAATAAGAATAAATTATGAGTTTGGTGAACATTCTAATATTGAGTTTGGTAAGATTCTAATATACCAGTATTTGTATAAAAATACTTGCATGGATGAAGAGGTAGTGTACAGCTGTGAGTCTTGAAACTTTTATCTCACAAATGTGTAAGAACCATACGATTAATTTGAATCTTAGTTTAAAATTTTCCCGGGCACTATGCTTTTCTCGGAAACTAGAATTTTTATAATTTTTTATCCTGTTTGATATAAAAAACACTGTTTCGACGAAACTGTTAAACGTTTCTTGTTGAAAAATGAACAATGAAACTTCGTCGTTACAATTACAGACGTAGATCACCGATAAACGAATCAGGTGAGAGGGACGAATCATATCGACGAAGATCGAGTCCCAGCAAAGCTCACTTCTTGGCCCTGTGGCAAGATGTCACTAGTATCGTTGTGTGTGTAGGTATATATTTTATGCTCGAGTCCAGCACTTCGTCGTATAGAATATAGTTCCACGAGGTTAATATCACATAAGATCAAAAGGTGTATTTTTATTGAGCTCGATAAGTAGAAGTAGGTACAGGTATGTTTTGCGTCGTGTCTCGCAGAGAACTCATCGTTGGAGAAGAAGGAGGAAGACATAACGGCCGCGAATCGCTACGTAGACCTAGAGAGCCTCGTAGGGAGAGAGTGGCCAACTGGGTCTCGTGACCGCGTCTCTTCTGATTCGTTCGGGTAATGAAGTGTCTTGACCAATCAGAATCTCGGTTTAACCGATTATTTCCAGAAGATCGTACAGTAAATTATTCTTGTTTTCTGAGAGCGACATAACCCCTAATTCAGCTGACGGCACGTTAACTACAAAGTGTTATAACAGTTGAATATGTCTGTAAGTCACTTTAAGGAATATTAGGAGGTAAAATATCTCTATAAGGAAAACTATTCCTTATAGAGATATTCGACTGTTATAACTTTGTAATTAAAGTGCCGTCAGCTGAATTAGAGGTTATGTGGCTCTCAGACAACAGGAATTTACTGTACGATCTTCTGGAAATAATCGTTTAAACCGAGATTCTGATTGGTCAAGACACATCATTACCCGAACGAATCAGAAGCGACGCGGTCACGTGACCCAGTTGGCCACTCTCTCCCTACGAGGCTCTCTACTCTCTCCCTACGAGGCTCTCTACTCTCTCCCTACGAGGCTCTCTACGTAGACCATGTGGGGTCCCATCCTTCGATGTTCGCTCCTCCGATTGGTTGTCACGTTGTCGCCGAGGCTATGGTGATCCGCTTTTGTGGATCTGCCTTTACTTAACGCGGTATCCACATGTGCTTGTTACGCTGCGTGCAGTACGCTTATGTGTGTGTCTGTATCGGTCATCGATTGCTAGTTCAATAAAGTTAACCGGGAACTATTGAAATATCGAATTTTTCTCTATGCCAATTGATTGTTAGTCGTTTGTTAGTATTTGTTAGGCATATGTTAATCTAGCATTTTTTAGACTTTATTTATTGACTAATACGACAAACAAATTTCATGTCAAAATTAGCCCCGCGAAAAAGATTTTTAATGATTTCGAACTTGTCTTCGTACCCAATCATTTGTTAGTCGTTTGTTAATGTTTGTTAGTTGATTTTTATCGTTTGTTAGAGCTTTATTTTCATATAATCATTAAAAAACTTTTCGGGCCTAGAGCGCGCTTTAAACCACGTGAAGTTAGCCACATTACCACGACAGCTGAGCACGGCTTTGTCCATGACACTTCGTAATTGCAGCAAAATGCCGATTCTTCTCGTTCCAATCGATTGTTAGTTAATTTTTTATCATTTGTTAGAGCTTCATTTTTATCCAATCGATGAACAAATTTCCGGTTCTAGAGCATTGGCATCGTGCTGTAAGGCCGAACAGTTTTTCAACGTTTAAATGCAAATGAAGCTCTAACAAACGATAAAACCGACTAACAAATGCTAAAAAACGACTAACAAACGATTGGGTACAAAGAAAAGTTCGTAATCATTAAAAATCTTTTTCGCGCGGCTAACTTTGACATGAAAATTGTTTTTCGTATTAGTCAATAAATAAAGTCTAACAACCGCTAGATTTTGTCTAAGAAATACTAACAAACCGCTAACAATCGATTGTCAGAAAAAAATTTCGATATTTCAACAGTCGCCGGCTAAGTTTATTGAGCTTCGATTGCTTTATCGATGCTTGCCATAGTACTGTGGGGGTTCGCCCTCTCCAGATCACTCACAATAAATGCTAAGGAATATTCACAGTTTATTTTTCAGTATTTTTTACTTTATTACTCTTTATTAACGGACGAGGTACAACAGTAGTATATATCTCTTTCTTCGAGATCCCGCTTTCTTTTTTCTATTCACTCCTTTGTTCCCACGTATATCTTCTTAACGCTCGGCGCGCCGCCAAAACGTCTCAGCGACTAGCGTGCGAAGTATTTTCGTCTCTTAGCGATCGATGCGCCGCCAAGCGGTCCGATGGCGAAGTTGCGGTGCCGCCACAGTACTGTGACGGACTCGCCAGCATTACCGGCAGAACCCGGCAGGGACACACGGCGTCAACGGCGCAAACAAATACTGATTCCACGTTCCGAGTAAGGGAGTGGAAAAACTTGGTGTGATATAGTCTATGGAGGACGCGAGAAGTTTTTTCGGATATTAACCGCCAAAGCTATAGCAGCGTCGTTATCTTTAAAAAGTAACTTTGTTGAATTTAACGGTGTTAAATTATATAAAGGAAATAAAAGTTTTCTTGTCAGACAAGTCGATACTTACCCGATTGCCTAGGTTAATTACCCTATAGTACTGTGGAGAATCACTAGGGAATAATAACCTATGAACTGTTCTATCCACAATAAACTTAATATGCTCTTTATTCTTAACAACGATATAATTATTTTTTTGGGTAATTTGTCTAAAAACGGAATTCGGCGTGTTGCGTCGAGGAGGATTGAGTAACCAACTGTCTATCGTTTCCTAGACTCGAAACTCGGTGTGGTATCTCGACTCAGTGTTCGGGCGGCTACCGTCCGTGGCGCTGCGCGTCAGTTCTTCGACGCTTCCCGGTAGAGTTTGTCCACGAAACCTTCCGCGCTGGCGCTCTACGCGGTTGGTCGGGAACTGCTGTACCGGCAACCGCTACAGTACTCCCCTCCGAGTGATTTCGCTCATGCGAAGTCGCGAAATTATTTTTCTCTCTTGCGTACGTCCGCGGCTCGTTCGATCGTTGCACCTGTGACGACGTTCCCTGCGCCGGAGGTGACTGTTCAACAGCGTCTCCAGTCGATGGCGTTGAATGCGGCTGACTCATTGCTTAGAAAAAGACTGGTTTTAGCCTCTCTGCCGAGACCGTTGTCGGTTGGCCTCTTACGTTTACTCGAAAAACGCTGTCCGAAAGACTCTCGAGGACCTCGTATGGACCTTCGTACGGTTGCTGCAGTGATTGTTTGGCGCCGTCCACTCTCATGAACACGTGTGTGCACGTGTACGGTGTCTTATGTGCGAACGCTTTCCGTTTGCTGTGGTGCGCTGCAGGCGCGGAGCGAACCTTCCGCATTTTCTCCCGGCACTGTTCGACGAAAATTTGCGGATCCTTGGTGGGTTCCTCGTCGATGAAGTACTCACCAGGAAGTCGTAGCGTCGTTCCGTAAACCAATTAGGCGGCAGTTGCCTTCACGCCCTCTTTGAAGCTGGTTCGAAGTCCCAACAATACGAAGGGAAGTATGTCGACCCAGTCGTCGGTGCTGTGACACCTGATCGCGGTCTTCATGGACCTGTGCCACCTTTCACCCATGCCATTGGATGCAGGATGGTAGGCCGTCGTGCGTGTCCGTTCGCACCCAACGAGCTTGAGCAACGCTTGAAAGATTGTCGACTCGAACTGTGCGCCTCGGTCCGTCGTAACCACGGCAGGTGCTCCGAAACGAGCCACCCAACCGGAGAAAAACCCTCTTACGATCGTGTCCGCGGTGATGTCTGCAATGGGAATGGCCTCGGGCCATCGGGTGAATCGGTCGATCATCGTAAGGCAATACCGGTACTCTCTAGACGTTGGCAGTGGCCCCACGATGTCAATGTGGACTTGGTGGAACCGCGAATCCGGAATGGGAATCCGCTCTGGAACGTTTCTGTTGTGCCTCTGAATTTTACTGCGCTGGCATGGGAGACACGTTCGAACCCATTCGGTGATGTCGCGATTCATGTTCGGCCAAACGAATCGTTGACTGACGAGTTTTTTGGACGAACGTGCACTGGGGTGTGCCAAGCCGTGTGCAGCGTCAAATATGCGTCTCCGCAGGGATCGCGGTACGTATGGCCGGACGTCGCTGCCGGAGACGTCGCAATATATGACCGTCTCGGTGTTATCGACGCGCAGTTTCCGTAGCTCGAGGGATGTCGTTGCGCCGGGCGCGATCAGGTTTTTTAACTCCTCGTTGTTGGCCTGATGCTCGGCTAAATCTGCGGTGCTGACGACGACAGGCATGTCGATGGACTCGACGCGCGACAAAGCGTCTGCGACGGTGTTTTCGTCGCCGGAGACATAGGTAATGCTCGTGGTGAACTGCCCGATGAAGTCCAGCTGTCGTTGTTGTCTCGGTGAGGCCTTATTCGCTTTTTGTTGAAAAGCGAAAGTCAATGGTTTATGATCCGTCCTGACGATGAGCTGGCGGCCCTCCACCATGAATAGGAAAAACTTTAGGCTGCTGTAAATTGCCTGCAACTCGCAGTCATATGTCGAATACCTGGATTGCGTAGGAGTTAGTTTGCGCGAGAAGAATCCCAAAGGTTGCCACTCATCTCTACAACACTGTTGGAGAACGGCTCCGATGGCCGTGTCCGAAGCGTCCGTTTGCAGGATGAGCGGTGCGCCAGGTATCGGGTGAGCGAGCAATGATGCGTCGGCCAGCTGCTGCCAGCAGGCCTCGAACGCGTGCTCGGATTCAGGTGTCCAGATAATCGGTCGTTTGTCCTTCTTCTTGGCTCCGACCAGGTAATCGTATAACGGAGATTGGACCGATGCTGCGTTCGGGACGAAACGTCGGTAAAAATTTATGACGCCGAGGAATCGGCGGAGCTCGCTGATATCTCGTGGTTTCGGATATTGCTGGATGCTCTCGACTCGCTGTTTGAGAGGCCTCGTGCCCTTGCTATCTACGAGGTACCCCAGGTATTGAACCTCGTTGGCCCCGAAAGTGCATTTCGATACGTTTATCGACAGTCCGTACTCCCGCAGTCTCTCGAAGATTACTCGCATGTGTTTATCGTGATCCGCTTGATTGCTTGAAGCAATAATGATGTCGTCAATGTAGCAGTGGCAGAATTCCAGCCATCGCAACGCGCTGTCCATCAGGCGCTGGAATGTTTGTGCCGCGTTTCTCAGGCCAAAGGTCATCACGTTAAACTCGTATAACCCGAATGGCGTGATTACGGCAGTCTTTGGTCGGTCTTCGGGTGTCATTGGGATTTGATGATACGCTCGTTCCAGATTTAAAACTGAAAAGACTGTGCAATCCCTGAGATTATATGAAAAATCGTGCAGGTACGGAACCGGGTATCTGTCGGGCTCCGTGACTTTATTCAGCCGGCGATAGTCGCCGCATGGCCTCCAATCTCCAGCTTTTCTTAGGACCCTAACATTTTGGGGCCAAGTTATCTCCCTGTTTCATTAAACCCTTTAAAATCTTAAGCGTTCGCTCTCTCGTCGTATATGAACTGGACGACCCCGATTCACGGGAAAACCCCCGCGTACATGTAAGTGACCGTAAACCCTATAGAGCCCCTGATAGCCCCTTTCCCTAAATAGACCGGAGCCCAAAAACTCACATTCCCCAACCATCCCAACGAACGTATGATCAAAACTCTTACAAAATAATAGCCATAAAAGTGCCTCTATTTTTATAATGAAAAGACTGTGATGTGTTTTGTTTCTTTCCTATGGAGTGTATGGACGAATGACATTAGTCAGTTGCATTACAGGAAATAATAATCTTATAGCTAGCTCAAGTACGTCAATAGACGTACTCTCGATTAAGCAGGAAGGAGTTGTGACGGTGCAGTATTTTTCCTTTGCGAATGGCTCGCCCAAAGGCAGCCGTCCCTGCGATGTAACGTGAACTAAGCCAAATATTAAGAGGCATTGTTAGTCATCAAAAAATTCAGATGGCTTTCGGTAGTGTAGAGCTCGCAGCATTTGGCTAAGAGCCACCGTTGGCTACCGCTAGATGACATGGCGCGCGTATGCTTGTAGAAGCACACTCACCGTCGATACGAGCACCGCCGACCCCACAAACGCCGAAAAGCATCTAGTTCGCCTTCGCCACAGATGTGACGCTGTGATCCTTTTCTATATATAAGTTTTCCTACCTTGTATTTTTGTACTTCTTAAAACTAGTTTACTTCGACCTATGTTCCCGTTAAAATTGTTGACAGAGAACCTTGTAGAGTTGGAAAAATAAAAGAATTTACTTTAACGAAGTGGTGACGAAAGCACTACATGCTACGAAGCCGCAGTATGACAACTGACAAGACGAGCCAAGCGCTGATGCCTCGTAGCGACACGCAGTCGCCCGCGTTTTCCCCGCTCCGCCTCGCGAAGAGAAGGAGACGAAGCGAAAACAAGTGAGTCGCGCGAACTGATCTCACAGCTTCGGTTATGTATACAGGGTGAATTGCGTAAGGGGTGCCAGGCGGTATTTCAAGGTAGATGAGCTCATTACAAACAAAAGTTGTAAATATACATTAGGGATATTGTCAATAGTTTACGAGATGTAAATACTTACAGTTGATCCAATCACAGCGCACTGAGAAGCGTTGAAGCCGCCCACCCCCCAGCCGTAGATATAACATAGATTAGGGCGTTACATTTGGATTTGCAAAATTCAGAGCAATCAATTAGATTGCGTGTATTTTTCCACAGTCATTTTTTCTCTCGGGCATTGACTGTTCTGAATTTTGGCGGGAAGTGGGTGACTTCAACGCTTGTCAAAATTGCACGTTGGGTTAAATTCAGAGCAGCCAATGCCCGAGAAGAAAAAATGACTGCGGAAAAATACAAGCAATCTAATTGACTGCTCTGAATTTTGCAAACGCAAATGTAACGCCCTAATCTATGATATATCTACGGCTAGGGTGAGGGTGGGCGGTTTCAACGTTTCTCGGCGCGCTCTGATTGGACGGATTTAAAAAATTTATATCTCGTAAATTATTAACAATATCCCTAATGTTTATTTGCAACTTTTGTTTGTAATGAGCCCATCTACCTTGAAATACCGCCTGGCACCCCTTACGCAATGCACCCTGTATGTAAGAATGGCAGTTTATAAAAACTTTTCACACAATAATATGATTCTTGAAAGAAAGAAATTATTCTTATCTGGGTATACATATAAATTCATTCGGAAACATGCACATATATATATCACACACCCAGATCTAAAGGGGGCTAATACGAAATTGCGATTTTTGTGTTAGCCTACCTAGGGACTCACTGCAAAATCGCAATTTTTGAGTCAGCCCCCTTCAGATCTGGATGTGCGATGTGAACACTCGGGAGGCCCCTAGGGGTCAACCCCTAGGTTGCGATATATATATATATATATATATATATATATGGGGCATTCCACGACAAACGTACAAGTTTCAAAAACTTCTTTTTTTATTTTCTCAATGATTTGATATTATTTAGTGCCTTGATGGGCACTAAAAAACGAAAAAAGAGACTCTTTGTAGTAATTTTGAGATTTTTCCTGATTACCCGTTCAAAATACATCGAATTATCAAAACTCTCTCTGTTTTTTCGGTTTTTTGCTCAGAATTTCTTTAATAGTAAGCCAGATTAAATCTTTGTTTTGCAAATTTTCGTTTCTGAATGTACTTTAAAAAAAAAAATAATAGACAAATTATTTGAGGCGTTTTTGAATGTCATTTTAAAGTTTTAAACTAAAATGTTTTTTAAAGTGGACCCTGTTTTTTTTTTTAAAGGGGTCCCTGTTTAATATACTTAAAGCCGATAAAACTTTTTAAATGACAGTTCTGGTGGTCCCCTCGTAAGTCACTACATTCCACACCGGCGACCACCCCCCTATGTGGAAAGCGCTAATACGCCGCGTCAACAACACACTTCACCTTCGCCGAAAATATTCATTTCTGCAACGCCAGCCCCGCGAACGTTACAACAAAATGCAACTGCCGATCGGGAAGTTGACCCGATTATACCAGGTCAACTATCCAATCGATGACCTAAAAATTCTTCTCAGTAACCCCCATGACTTTCGAACACCTTCGCCCCATGGTAACGAGGATCCCGTTCGATCGATCATTCCTCAGTCTTAATTGATTTCTCCGTCTGAACAGACGTAGCCATCGGTCGACCGGTACACGTATCCTAGCGGCAAGTACATTTCGCGTACCTAGATTCTCGTAAATGTAACTGTGAGTTCGGGAAACCTTCGATTTTGATTAAGAATTCTTCGCGTTAAGATCATTCTTAATGGCGCTCAACGCAACTTAGAATATCCTCGTACCGTGATATTGCCTGAGCGGCACTGCACGTCGAGATATATTAAGAATAAACATTAATCCGCAACAAATATTTAATCATCAATCTTTGAATCTTACGATCACTCGTTTTACGTAAGTAAGAACGTCGCGATACACATTGTATGCGCACTACATGTAAAGGAGTGTGATATAAATATGAAATAAAGCTGAACCGCGGAACACCTGCCGAATCGTGTACGAGGAATATCGCAGAAGTTCTCAATTCACCTACCCACTCACACAGCTATCTGGTGGCGTCAGCACACGCACACGCACACTCACAAACACACTATAAAGGTGAGGTGCTTACCCTGCTTAAACCAGGGCAGAAATCCATGCGCTGGAACCCTGACAATTCCGAGCATTTGACAAAACTAATAATAACTATAAATCAAGATTTTTATAACAATAAAGTTAAGGCCGTATTCCGGTTGTACCAAGTTAAAGACAATGTAAGGTTTTGGTGGCGATTCATTTAATAATGTATCAAGCGTATTTTATACTATTTCTCCATTCTTTATACATGTCAGAATAATGAACAAATATTATATATTTACATATAGAACGTCATTATTATATATTTACATAGACATCGTTGTAAAATACAACGAAGCTCGAATAACAAAAATCACATACATTCCTTGGGTATAGTTTGCTATCCTAATCGCAAATGGAAACACGATAGGATTTTCTAAAATAAACTTTATTGTTTTTCTAAATATTAGTCTGAATAAATGAATAGGAAACACTGAATATGGTATTTTAGAATAATATGAAATAATAATGAAATAAAGTAATAGAAACATCAGTCAGTATGCATAAAATATTATTTACGTGGCTCTTATCCCCTCCATTCTCCATTACTTCCCTCCATTATTGTTTTCATCCATCCCCCCTGTCCTTCCTCTTCCCTCTCTCGACCCTCGCCAGTCCGATCTTGTTCTACCTCGCCCTTCAACCTCCTCCTCGTGTTCTCCATTTTCTGCCGCATACCATCTCGCCCCTCCATCTCCGTACTTTCCGTGCCTTTCCGTTGTTGCCCTTGCCCTTGAGATTGCCAATCTTCCTCCCTCCCTCCTGTTCTCTTCGCGCTCCCTCCCGTTTTCTTCTCCTCCTTTTCCTTTTCTTCCCATATTTCATTTACAACTTGATTATTGTGTCCAAGAGGCGTCGTCTCTCCTCACTCCACTCCCTCCTCTCCTCCTCTTCACCTTCCCTCGCCTCCTTCATTTTGAATTTATACTCCTCGATTACTTTCCGCCTTTTGCTGCACTCTTCACACTTGTCTTCACCCTCTGATTCACACTCTTCTTTCATCTTATTTATTTCTCTCCACCACCAGTCTTTCAGTCTTCTCTCCATCCCCTCCAGGCTATTCTTCATCATTCCTATCATTCTAATTTCAGCGTCTTGCAACCCTCTCATCCATGCATATGCCCCAACAGTATTATCGTACCGCTCCCCCTCTCCCTCCGCCGACTTTTCCTCCTCACTGTCCTCTTCTTTTCTCTCGTCCTCTTCCTCGCTATTCATCTCCTCGACCTCCTCGTCCTTGTTTCCTTCTTCATTCCTTTTCCTCTTTACCAGCGGCGACTCTGTCGCACTTCCTCCACCCGGTCATCGTTTCGATCTTCTTCGGTCACCCTCTTTTTCTTCTCGCCGTCGCTCCGACTTCCAGTTCTTTCTTATCGGTCGGTCCGCACATTTGCTCTCCTTTACCATCATCCGCTCCTCTCACAAAGTTCTTCGCTAGGCCACAGCGCTTCTACTCCCCTTCAACCATTCGGCTTCCGTACTCCGCCCCTCGTTACCATTATCGTTCCTAACCTCCTTTCCACTCACTCGCGCTTTATCCCCTTCCGCCTCGGTCATCTCACTTTCTTTCACTAACTCTAGTATCACCACTTGACCCTCTCCTCGTCCTCTTTCTGTTTCCCTCACCACTTGCTTTATTTAATCCTTTGTTCCAACAATCCCGGCTATCCACTGTCCCGATATTGCCAACGCATACTCTCTCACCGCATGCCATGTCGCGACTTCCTTGTTATATAACTGTTATAAACTGTGTTCACTGGGTTGCAACCGACATAATTTCGGAACTACCATATCAACTCGAAACCGACCTGTATAAACATCCTCAGAACAATATTGCATCAATATATATGTATATATATATATTAGACTGTGCCATTTTTGAGCAACTTTTTTTTTTCTTCCTACTAACAGGCTTTAAACTTATAAAAAGGTAAAAAAAGAAGCCTGTATAAATTTTAGCTCGAAATATTAATATTTAGAGGTCGCTTAAACACATCTCTATTTCCCATTTAAATAACACAGGGGAAAAAAAAATTTCTGTCGGAATTTTATAACACGGTCATGGCATATTCCACAAATA